>JAKUCM010000299.1:0-81457 GCA_023374145.1 Lepidium sativum | reverse complement strand
TTTGGCATTCAAATTAATACTCAAACAACGTAATTCAACTCTTTTTTTCTGTACTACAATGGTTTTTATTAATTGAAGTAGTGACTCATAAGTAATACCACCCAAATTTACTTTTAGTTAGTTTTACATGAATAATGACATGTAAGCACAATTTTTTGTTTGTTCAAAATCTTTTTGTCAGTATCTAGAAAGTAATTAGAATTATATACAGAGATATTTTATCTCATATACCAATAAATGGACTCATTTGATTACTTTCAAAACGAGTCCTCACCATTTTTTATTTTGTTTCGCTAGTACAATCAAAACCGAAGCTAACCATTAATTTGAATTGAACATTTAAATGGGTTTACGAATCTTTTTGAAATCTCCAATTAGTAAAAATCCAACAATATAACTATAATTACTATTACTATTAGTGAATAGAAGTTTGTTGATTTAATCACTCACAAAAAACTCTAATTACTATTAGTATTCAAAAGAAATATAAAATTAAAACCAAATATTTTTGTGTAGAGTGGTGTAATTAGGGATGTGATTTTGGGTAAAAAAATTACAATAGAAAGAGATAGTTCAAAATAGTAGAGAGTAAAAAAGATGAGAAAGAGTAAAAAGAGGAGAGAGAGTAAAAAGAAGAGAAAGAGTAAAAATTAGAGAGAGAGTAAAAAGATGAGAGAGAGTAAAAAGAAAGAATAAAAAGGAGGAGAGAGAATAAAAATTAGAGAGAGAGTAAAAAGAGGAGAGAGAGTAAAAAGAAAGAATAAAAAGGAGGAGATAGAGTAAATAGAGGAGAAAAAATAAAAAAGAGGAGAGAGAGTAAAAAGAGGAGAAATAATAAAAGAAGAATAAAGAGTTAAAAAGAGGAGAGAGAGTAAAAAGAGAAGAAAGTAAAAAGAAGAGAGAGAATAAAGAGAGGAGAGAGTAAAACATGAGAGAAAATAAAAAGAGAATAGATATTAAAAGAGGAGAAAAAGTAAAAAGAGGGGAAACAGTAAAAAGAGGAGAGAGTGAGTAAAAAGATGAGAGAGAGTAAAAAGAGGAGAGATATTAAAAAAAGAGGAGAGAGAGTAAAAAGAGAAGAGAGAATGAAAAAGAGGAGGAAAAAATTAATATTTCTTGGCGATAACGAGGTGATAACGCGATAACAAGGTGGTTTGTGTCGGAGTCTGGTTCAGGAGGCTCCACTTGCTAGGGCATGGTTTCTCTCCAATTCTCTGGGGTTGCAGAGCCCTCCTTCAGGTAAGTCACTCGGTTTGATGTTCCATCTTGTTTTCGTTCATCATTTTCTAGATCGAGATGGTTATATTAGACCCTTTGTGGTGGTTTGGAAGATTAATTTGAATAGGTTGTGGGGTCAGGGGACCGTTTTTATATACTCTGGAAACATTATCTTCAGAGTATATTTTAACGGGAGGATCCTGTTGGGGAGATTAGTTCCCACCTACAATACCAGAGTGTTGAGTTGCTCGGTATTAGAGATTAAGATTAGTTATATGGAGTTTTTTCATAAAACTAAGGAAGGTTTAAGTATGTTAATTGGTTCATACGTTTAAATTTGCGGCAAGTCTTAACTTTCAAGTTTAACCTTGTTCTCGTCGATAGAAGTTCAAGTTATCACTTTGTGGTATATCTGTCAGAAGTGATAGTAAAACATTCATTATGTTTCTTGGGTCAATATGAGATTTTGAGTTACCTAGGGCTGTTTTTCAACGATCAAGTTTTGATATTTAATAGTAAATTTGCATGGTCTATTGGGATTGCTTTGGAGGTTCCTTGGATGATTAAAGTTGAGTTAGAGGAACCGATTTTGGTATGTGTTTATAATAATCTTTTATCTTTTAAGGGCTCTTATCTTTGGCATAGCTATAAGATCTGTTTAGATTTGCAGCAATGGAGTGACAAAGATCATGGTATAAGGATAGTGGAGGCCTTATTTGTCAAAGATATGGTCTATAAGATGCGGTATGCAGCTGCACAGGGAATGCATGTTTCAATTTTGCATTTGTTACGTATTCAAGTTGGTATCTTTTTCGGAGAAGTTTTGACAGTTAAATGGGAAAGTGTTTTAATTGAAAATCAAAAATTTAGCTGAGTTTTGTGGTTTTCAAATAGGTTTCAACGGCTAGATTTTGATTCTGTTGGATTGTTAGAGTTCCTAATTTTAGGAAGCTATTGAACCTAATAAATAGGATTTTGAAACGCTTTCAATATGTTGACTGGATTGGTTATAAAAGGTTACATGTTCTTCTGTGTATTTCATTCCATATTCAGTTTATAGTTCATCAAGGCTATAGCTATTGTTTTTGTGATATTTATGTTTTCCCTACTGCAGTAAAAACAATGGCTCAGTTGGGTTTGAATAAGAAGAGTGTGGAGGCTAAGTCGCCAGCTAGAGTGTTGAAGATCACAATACCGAAGATTGATAATTCGGAACTGTTGATATTTGGAAGTCTTTTAAGTTTAAGTTTTTTCTAATGATAGAGTCTCAAAGGAATTCAAATTTCTTAAGACTTTCTAAATGGTATATCGCGTCTATTCTATATATAAATGTGAAGCACATTGGCGCAAAGCTTAAATGGTTAATAATTGTGTACGATAGTGATATAGTCATCATAAGTAATATCGCTATTATAATGCACGATGTTTCATTATTTTGTTTAACAATGAAATCGTATGACATTCTTCATGGGTGGCTAGTTATTGTTACCTTAAAAGTGTTGAAGGGAAATAATGTAACATATGATATTAGTCTGATGACGTTAATGGCGGGATTAGTAACTTATTACAAATTTCAATTTTATCAGGTAATGTGAGGAAGGATAAGGAGTATATTATGACTCCACAATTATTTAATTAATCATGATTTTTAATTATCTATGTTGGAATTGTCAAGGAATTGGTAATAAGGTCACAATTAACTACCTTAGAGATATTTGGTTGAAGTTTCTACCAGAATTTTTGTTTTTGTCAGAGACAAAAAATTCTTTTCCTTTCTTAGAAAAACTCCAATTACATTTTGGTTCGAACCAATTGGTAATAGTGGAGGCTTGACATTATTTTATTCGGATAATTTTCATGTTGAAATCAATTATAAGGATAAAAATATGATTGATATTTCCGTGGAGTTTGAAGGTCATAAAACTTTTATTACTTTTTTATACGGAGAATGTGTTCAAAGGGAACAAGATTATGTTTGGGAAAGATTAACTAGAATGCGAATATGTAGGATTTTACCATGGATGATTATTGGTGATTTCAATGAATTGTCATGGAATCATGATAAGCAAGGTGGTGTGTTACGTAATGCTCTGTCATTTATGAATTTTAATCAGATGATTCGGGATTATGATTTGGTCGAGTTCCCAAAACTTGGGAATTCTTGGTCCTGGCGAGGAGTAAGACAAAACGGTGTTATACGTTGTGTTCTTGATAAAGCTTTTGGGAATGGGGATTGGCATGACTTATTTCCATTATCTGAGGTGGAGTATTTAGATATGATTGGGTCGGATCATCGTCCTACTATAGGTCGGTTTAAAGATCAGACATCTAGACCACGAAAACAATTTGTCTTTGATAAAAGGTGGATTGGAAAGGATGGGTTAAAGAATACAATTGAGAAAAGTTGGCAGGGATTGTCTTCTAGGCGTAGAATGTCTCCTACAAATAAAATAAGTTCTAGTCGTCGCGAGATATCTCATTAGAGGAGTAAGTATGTTTCTTCCGGGTGACATAAAATATCAGAACTCAAGCAGATTTTGGAGGATTGTAAAAACTCGCCTGTTGATGATTCATCATGAATTTTGGAGGCTACAATTAATTTGAAAAAGTCCTATGTAGATGAAGAGGCCTACTGGAAACAAAAAAGTAGGAACAAATGGCTTAAGGAGGGGATGAAAACACAAGATTTTTCCATGCTTAGACGCAACAACGAAGAGCAAGGAATAAGATTGTGGGTCTCCTAAATTACCAAGGTGATTGGGTGACAAAAGAGGAGGATTTATTTGGGGAAACCTCGCGCTATTTTAGGGATTTATTTGATAGTGTTGGGCATACAAAGATCAATTGTGATGTTATTGAGACAAGGGTAACTGATTTAGATAATCAATGGTTGATGCGGGTGGCCTCTGAGGACAAAGTAAAAACCGCTTTATTTATGATGGATCCTGGGAAAACGCCGGGTCCAGATGGTATGACTGCTTTACTTTTTCAATATTCATAGGAGACTGTTAAGGCGGATTTATTGTCTCTTGTAAATAATTTTTTTAGCCACGGAGCTTTTGAGAGGAGTTTGAATAAAACAAATATTTGTTTTATTCCAAAGATAATGCGTCCAACAAAAATGACGGAATTTACACCAATAAGTTTATGTAACATTGGTTATAAGTTGATATCTAAAGTTATGTGCTTAAGATTGAAACGATTTTTGCGAAAGCTTATATCAAAAACTCAATCTGCTTTTATTTCTGAAAGGTTAATATTTGACAATATTCTGATTGCTCAAGAAATTGTTCATGCTTAGCGTACGAATGGATCAGTTAAGAATAAATATATGGCCATTAAAACTGATATGAGTAAAGTCTATGACATGATTAAATGGAATTTTGCAGTTGCTTTGTTTCGCAAAATGGGTTTCTGTGAACGATGGGTGCGGTGTATTATGTGTTGTCTAATAACGGTGGAATATTCGGTGCTTATTTATGGTGTCCCTGGGGGTTGTATTATTCCTCGGAGAGGGTTAAGACAAGGGGATCCTTTATCACCTTACATCTTTATTTTATGCACAGAATGGTTAATAGGAAAATTAAAGGTGGCAGAGAAGCATAACTTTATTACAGGGTTATCAATAACACATTCCAGTCCTGCTATTTCTCATATACTATTTGCAGATGATAGTTTATTTTTCTGTAAGGCGAACATAGAAGAAGCTAGACAAATTTTACTTATTCTACAAGAGTATGAGTTCGTTTATGGGCAAAAAAAAATTTTTGCAAAATCATCCATAAAATTTGGTTATGCTGTCTCTGAATCGACACAGGTGGCGATACAAAAAAATACTCGGGGTGCAAAAACGAAAGTTTTTGCTTTTGTGCGGGACAAGTTACAATAGCGAATTTGTAATTGGTCAACTAGATTTCTGTCAAAAGCGGGGAAAGAAGTTTTTATCAAGTTAGTTATAACAGGTTTACTAACATATGTAATGTCATGTTATAGGCTGCCTAGGGGAATTATCCAGAACCTAATCTCGGCCAAAGCTGATTTTTGGTGGTCAGGTTCGGGTTTGTCTAGAGGAATACATTGGCATAAATGGAGGGAGTTATGTAAACCTAAGACGGTTGGAGGACTCGACTTTAGGAAATTAGAGGACTTTAATACAGTAATGTTGGCTAAACAACTTTGGCGACTTTTACATTTTTCGGATTCTTTATTAGCTAGAGTATTAAAGGGTCGCAACTATAAGGATCAATGTTTGTTAGAGGTACCTCTGAAAGCGATGTCCTCTTATGGGTGGCATAGTCTTTATTCTGCTAAATTTTTAGTTGATAAGGGTTGCATTCGAAGAATTGGCGATGGGAAAACAATTAAGGCTTAGTATGATTCCTGGATACCGGATACAATTCCCCGACCTGCTTTTTGGTCCAGTTTGAATTTGTTTCGAGAGATGACTGTCGATCAATTTATAAATCAGTTTACGGGCAAATGGAATGAGGTATTAGTTCGGCAATACTTTGATCCTAGATATGTACGACTAATTCTTGGTATTCCCGTTCCAATTAGGCAACAACAAGATTATTGAGGATGACATTACACTAACACAGGGAGATATTCGGTTAAATCGGGGTATCACGTGGCAGAACATATGGCGGGGACAGAACACGGTCAGTTTGGTCCAGATTTTCAGGTCTTGTATAATAATCTTTGGAAATTGAATTGTCCAAATAAGATTAAACATTTTATGTGGCAAACCTTGTCGGGATGCATTGCTGTAAATAAGAATGTTGTTCAACGAGGAATTAAATGTGATATTAGGTGTACTCGATGTGATGCAGACCAGAAGTCTGTTAATCATGTTCAGTTTCTATGTCCACCAGCTCTCCAGGTTTGGGCATTGTCTAGTATTCCTTCTGCGCCAAGTATTTTTCCTGGTGCATCCATTTGGTCTAATTTGGATTATTTGTTCCGGATGATGTCGGTCAATGTTGAATGGAATATGTTTCGTTGGATTTTATGGCAGATCTAGAAAGCGAGAAATTTGTTCTGCTTTTCTTGTAAAGATTTGAACCCTCAAAGGGTATTAAGTAACGCAGTTGCAGACCATGCTGAGTGGTCGTTGGCGTGTTTAGAGAGTTTGAATTTTAGAGGTCCAACCTCTATTCGGACATCTGTCAGAAAGTCTTCAATCGCTTTCCCTACCACAGCTAATATGCAGTTCACAGGTTTTACATGCTTTGTGTATGCGTTCTGAAAGACTACTGATCGATATTCTGGTTTAGGTTGGTATTGCTTCTCAGATTCAGTGGGTGGTGAGAGTACAGGGGCCAGGGGAATTTCCAGGATTCTTTCAGCTACACATGCGGAGGTGGAAGCGGTGTTACGGGCGATGAAATCCTTGGTGGCTCTAAATATCACGGAAGTGGAGGTCTTGACAGACTGTGAGACGGTGGTTCGGATCTTCCATCAACCAGAAGAGTGGCCTGCCTTCAGTCCTTATCAAGAAGAGTTTGTGGGGTTATGTTTTCTCTTTTTGGTTTTTTCGGTGTCAGTTATCCCGAGGTCGCTCAATCATAAAGCAGATTTTTTAGCCCGTCGGATCAGGGAATTCATTTATGATCGGTGATGTTCTCTTCTCGTGTTTCTTTCTTATAGTATGTCGTTGTCAAAAAAAAAAGAGGTGAGAGAATAATAAAAGAGTGAGAGTAAAAAGAGGAGAGAAGGTAATAAAAGAGGACATATGCCTTTCCAAGTTTTTATTTTAAAAGAAAGATGTCTTTCCTTAGTTTCAACAAAAACGCCAATGCCTTTTTGGTTTTACTCGGTCACACTTTGTTTCTTCATGTTAAACTTTTTACATCTTTGTTACACATATTCAGGAAACAAAAGGTTGAGAACATATGTAATAGTTTTTTATAAGAATCCTTCAGACAAAAAAAATATAAAAAAAATAAAAAATAATATTTTCTATTGTAAAATTTTTTCTATGTCTTAATTGTCTGAAATATTTTTTTACTTTTCTAAAAGGTCTCTCTTTAATAAAATATTATTATTTAATATATTTTTTTTATGAAATTTTTTGTAAAAAACTTTCATTACAGATGGCCTTATGTTATCATCTTAGTAAAAAGTTTACTGGATTTCACAAAAATGTTCATTTCATCTCCGGTGTTTTCTGGTAAAGAGTCATCTCATAAATGCAAAACTCTTCCATAAAGTTACCTAAAAAGAAACATAATAGATTTGCACAATTTGAACAAAACTAAAAAGGCTCACATATTTGATCTGTCTAAATCTTCTCCACTAAATCATTTATTATTTTTATTTCCACCAGAATTTTATTTCACTATATATATTTTAAGTCTAATCTTAATGAGATCTAATATATGTAGTGTTACAAACTGTATATATATATATATAATTGTTCAAAAATGAAGTTCAAAAAATTCTTTCATGAGAAAATTATAAAAATTATAACAAAGCTTTTGAAAGTCTATAACAGAATATTTATAAATTAGGTGAATTTTCTGCACTTTAGTGGAAGTAAAAATCTTTTGGTTTATCATAATAAAAGTTGTGAGAGTGTATAACATAATATTAATAAATGGTATCCAAATTTCAATCCATCAAATAATAAAAAAACATTTATTTAAAACCATATGGGACATAACCGACCGGTTCAAAGGGTAATAAAATAAAAATCCGTAAACGAAAATAATAGATTTTGTGTTATTTATATGCCCTGGTTTAGCGTTCACAAAACAGACCAAACGACCTCTGAAACAAAAGAGGGTTCTCTAAAACCCTCTCTCTCTCCTTCATTACAGTAGAGTGTAAAAACACTGTAGAGTGTTAAAATTGTGGCATGGCTTCTTCATCATCTCTAGGTTTATCTTTTTCTCTTCTTCTCTCTTTTCTAATCCTCTGTTTCTCACCCATCCACTGTTCCAACGCCATCGGCAAAGGTTACCGTTTGATCTCTATCGAAGAATCTCCGGATGGTGGTTTTATCGGTTATCTTCAAGTTAAACAGAAGAACAAAATCTACGGCTCTGATATCACCACTCTCCGTCTCTTCGTCAAGTATAATCCTCTACTTCACACCCTACATTACTTACATCTTTGACCCTTGGATTTAACTCTCTCTGTCTTTTTCCTTCTACCAGGCACGAAACAGATTCTCGTCTTCGTGTTCATATCACAGACGCGAAGAACCAGCGATGGGAAGTTCCGTACAATCTCCTCCCAAGAGAACAACCACCACCTGTGGGAAAAGTCATCGGAAAATCACGAAAATCTCCAATTACAGTCCAAGAGATCTCCGGATCGGAGCTAATCTTCAGTTTCACAGCAGATCCATTCACCTTCGCCGTCAAACGTAGATCTAACTCCCAAACACTCTTCAACACCTCAAGCTCCTTGGTGTTCAAAGACCAATACCTCGAGATCTCAACTTCATTACCAAAAGATGCATCTCTATACGGATTAGGCGAAAACTCACAAGCAAACGGAATCAAATTGGTTCCAAACGAGCCTTACACACTTTACACAGAGGATGTATCAGCGATTAATCTCAACACCGATCTATACGGTTCACATCCTATGTATATGGATCTAAGAAACGTCGGAGGTAAAGCTTATGCTCATGCTGTGTTGCTTTTGAACAGTAATGGTATGGATGTTTTCTATAGAGGCACTTCATTGACGTATAAAGTTATCGGAGGAGTTTTCGATTTCTATTTCATCGCCGGACCTTCACCATTAGACGTCGTTAATCAGTATACCTCTTTAATCGGAAGGCCTGCTCCAATGCCGTACTGGTCTTTAGGTAAACAACATTTATTGCTCTGCTCTTTTTTTCTCTCTTTCTTGACTTAAATTCAATGAAGTTAGATGATGTTTCATGCCTTTATAGGTAGTAGTATTCAATTATTTTTATGTGATTAGACTGATTGGTGATTATGTTTGTGGTTTTGTCGTTAATGACAAGAATTAGTATCGATTTAGGTTCTTAACACTTTGACTGTAGTCAGAGAAAGCGTCACGTTAAAAAATAGATGTGGCGTATCATTGCTAATCCAAGGTGATGATTTAGCATTGATAAATTAATGACTGTTCCATAAAAGAAGATATTATTAGAAAATTAATTAGTACTGTTAAAATGCCACATGGTCCGTATGAAATTTAATTGTAAAGACAATCTGATTTTCCGACACAACTTTTAGAAAGCTTTACCCTGTTTTGTAGGATATATTGCAAATAATGAGAGTCGCTTTCTAATTATGATTTTTCAGAAAGAAAATAAGAAGATAAAAACGTGATATTTTACAATCAATCTTTGACTTTTTCCTCTTTAGTAGATCTTCATTGTCATATGTGGTTCCAGGATTGAATGATTACCCTCACGATTTTATTTGGTCCATAAGGATCTTGGAATTGGACCATAATGGACCACTGTTATCGAAATTGAGTTGAAGACAAGCACATCGTGGTTGTTGGTTATTTGAATCTCTTTATTAATTTTGTGTTTGCAGGGTTTCATCAATGTAGATGGGGATACCATAATTTATCAGTTGTTGAAGACGTTGTGGATAATTACAAAAAGGCTAAGATTCCTCTTGATGTGATCTGGAACGATGATGATCACATGGATGGTCACAAAGATTTCACCTTAAATCCTGTGGCCTATCCTCGTGAAAAGCTATTGGCGTTCTTAGACAAGATTCACAAGATCGGAATGAAGTATATTGTGATCAATGATCCTGGTATTGGTGTCAACGCGAGTTATGGTGTGTACCAGAGAGCCATGGCTAATGATGTGTTCATCAAGTATGAAGGGAAACCTTTCTTGGCGCAAGTATGGCCTGGTCCGGTTTACTTCCCTGATTTCCTTAACCCAAAGACGGTTTCTTGGTGGGGCGATGAAATCCGCCGCTTCCATGATTTAGTCCCCATTGATGGTCTATGGATTGACATGAACGAGGTGTCGAACTTCTGCTCTGGATTATGCACAATCCCACAAGGGAAGCAGTGTCCGAGTGGGGAAGGACCTGGTTGGGTATGTTGCTTGGACTGCAAGAATATAACGAAGACTAAGTGGGATGATCCTCCTTACAAGATCAATGCTACTGGAGTCACAGCTCCTGTTGGATTCAAGACTATTGCCACAAGTGCTCTTCACTATAATGGTGTTCGAGAGTATGATGCTCACAGTATCTATGGATTCTCTGAGACCATAGCGACTCACAAGGCCTTAGTTAATGTCAAAGGAAAACGTCCCTTTATTCTGTCCAGGTCTACTTTCGTTGGTTCGGGTCAATACGCTGCTCACTGGACTGGAGATAACCAAGGAACATGGCAGAGTTTGCAAGTGTCTATCTCAACAATGTTGAATTTCGGTATTTTCGGAGTTCCCATGGTTGGTTCAGACATTTGTGGATTCTATCCTCAACCAACAGAAGAACTCTGCAACCGTTGGATCGAAGTCGGTGCCTTTTACCCGTTTTCAAGAGATCACGCCAATTACTACTCCCCAAGACAAGAGCTTTACCAATGGAACACAGTTGCAGAGTCAGCTCGTAACGCTCTTGGAATGAGATACAAAATCCTTCCTTTCCTCTACACACTCAACTACGAAGCCCATATGACCGGTGCACCCATTGCTAGACCTCTCTTCTTCTCTTTCCCTGAATACTTTGAATGTTACGGCAATAGCAGACAGTTCTTGCTTGGAAGTAGCTTGATGATATCGCCGGTTCTCGAGAAAGGCAAAACTGAAGTCGAAGCATTGTTCCCACCAGGTTCATGGTACCACATGTTCGACATGACTCAAGCCGTTGTGTCCAAGAACGGGAAGCGTGTAACTCTCCCAGCTCCTTTGAACTTCGTGAACGTTCATCTTTATCAAAACACTATATTACCGATGCAACAAGGGGGTTTGATTTCCAAAGACGCGAGAACAACACCGTATAGTCTCGTCATCACTTTCCCTGCGGGAGCTTCAGAAGGTTACGCTACTGGGAAACTCTTCTTAGACGAAGACGAGCTTCCGGAAATGAAGCTAGGAAACGGACAGTCCACGTACGTTGACTTCTACGCTTCAGTTGGAAATGGAACTGTGAAGATGTGGTCAAAAGTAGAAGAAAGTAAGTTTGCTTTAAGCAAAGGATGGGTGATTGAGAAAGTCACTGTTTTGGGACTTAAAGGAGCAGGACAAGCTTCTGAGATTCAAATCAATGGAAGCCCAATGAAGAAGAACATTGAGGTAAGCTTAACAGAGCACACTTATGTTGTTGATTTGGAAGATGAAGGAGAGAACAAGAGTGTGATGGTTGAAGTTAAAGGACTTGAAATGTTAGTTGGTAAGGAGTTTAACATGTCCTGGAAAATGGGTATGAATTAATTTACATGTGAGAGAGTTTGGTTCGTTATTGGAGGAGTAGAATGAGAATTAAGGATAATGTTCGTTCTTCTCCATTTCGGATTATAAGAAAAAGGAAACAATAGAAGTTTGAGTTTTTAGATTGTTTGTCTCTTTAATTAGAAGATGTATTAGTCTGAATAATAAATTTGGAAGCAGAATTATTATTATCTCTGTTTTCGTGATTTATTAACTTGTTTGTTTCCATTAACTCTCCTAATTTAGGAGTGCTTGCGTTCAAAAAATATAATAAAATATTTGGTGAATAGTAACGACAAACAATAGATAAGCTTTTGTGAATTCTGAAATAGTTCATAATGATAGGACCACATATGTGTATGTATTCGGGTTATTGTTTTTGTTGACAAGATCGTAGCAGAGATATTGAAACTTTCGAAAACGATTAATAGTAGTTCGTTACATCTTCTATTTTGATAAAAGGCTTTCTTAGTTCGTTACATCGTTTTGTGCAATTCAGCATGTTTGGGGTTCCTTCGGAATAGTGATAATCATGGACGAGATGTTTAAGATTTTATTTATACAATGGATTCGACAGTAAATTATAACCGTTGAAAAGAAAGCAAATGAAAAATAGACCGAAATTAATGAAAATCATAAATAAGTATTATAAAAATGGCAAATGACTCTTATCTTAGTGGTTGACGGTAAGTCTACATAAGGCGGCTCATTTGCATAATCAGAAATCGAGTCTCTCGCCTACATTATGTAAAAATTTGACTATTGTACCGGCTAGCTGTGGTGCAATATAATTTGTCGACTGAAAAAAATAAGTAGTATAAAAATTTACCAATTGAACTTCTTAGGTAGTTCGTGGACTCTTTTAAATAAATAGGTTAGTTGATTGGGCCGAACCATGTTGAGGCCCATTACTAACATTGCTTTAACAAAATTTGATCTATGAATCGTCAGATCACATTTCTGGTCCGCAAAATTCTGATAATAACTTACCGAATTCACATTGGGTTGTAAGTTGCGTCATGTAACAATCAATAAATGTTATATAGTGTCAGCAATAGTGTGCATAGTTATGTTCTAAAGCTTGTATTGACGTGATCACCATTTAGTTCAGTTATGTGGGCTTTAAAGCCTTGTTCGTACATAAAACATAAACGTTTACTGTTTTTTTGTCAACGGCAAATTATATTGGGTTACAACTAGCCAGTCCAATAGTAAATTCCTACATAATGTAGGCATAGAAACTCGATCCCGAGTTATGCAAATGCGCTGCCTTAAGTGGACTTACCGCCTGCCACTAGACTAGATGCCATTTGCGTTTACTAGTTTTGTTCGAAAAATTGATTCTGTTTAATTTTTAGATAATCTGGATAAATTAGGAGGTTATTATAATTAAATGGTTGAAACGGTTATTAGGCAGTCTGATTAGGTGGTTTAGCGAGCATATTTTTAGAACATAAAATAAAAATAAATAAAATATATATCATAAAATTTTATAATTGGGTTTTTTCTGTGAGTTTAAATTTGAAAAAATGTTTTTTTATATAAATGATTATTTATTTTCTAACTATTAATTTTAAAAAATATGATTCATATTTTTTGTTATATTTGTATTATATATAACTAATTTATAATATATATAATATTATTTACATAAAAAATTTCTAAACTGCTTAGAATTGGTAGGACTTCGACTAGTTTTTCTAAATACTAAATGGAAGATCATTATTCACTCAATGGTTAGTTAATAGTATTATACAGTAGTAGCATAGTACACAAAGTCTAGTTGAGAAGTTTATAACTTAAAAAGTTTGTCTCCCTCAAGACAGTTTATAACTTAGAAATAATTAATTAGTGTTAAACTTTTAGTTAAGAACAAATGAGTGACTGTACATAGTCGTGGGGAGAGGTGGAAAAGAAGTTTCCACTCCCAAAAACTTGTATAAATTATTATCAATTTGTCGGGTTTATACTTCACACTTTGTTATTGTTGTATCATATGCCGATTTTTAATTTCTCATGTTCACAATGATTTGATTTCAGGTATTATTGTAAGAAATTACAAATACAATACCAGATATTTCTTTTAGTATAAAGAAAATACTACTCCGTACAAGATTTTGACCGTGAGTCACATCAGAAAGGAAAAAAGAAGAAAAAAATTAAGTAATATTAAAGAAAAGAAAAAGAAATAAATCAATTGAGTGAGGACACGTGGCAGGAGAAGAGGGAAGGTGGGACCCAGCGGAGGCGGCTAAATGAGAGCACAGTCTGAGGAGGGGACAGTGCTTGGAGCCACGTGCTTTTCTGGGCCCCACTCTCTTTTTTAACTATTTATTTCTTCTAAATATTACAAGTTTCTACACAAATTCATTACTACAGCTTAACTTGTGTTATTTAGTTAAAAAATAAACTAAACTTGTGTTTTTGTTGTTGTTCAAAGTTCTTCTTATTAAAATACACGTACACTGGAAGAGATATGACAAGTACAGACACAGTAACTACACATAACCACTTTTATAATGTGTAATTTCCTACACTAGCTTTATGTAATATCATAATAATGCGGAGCGAAACAAAGTATGGTGTGGTACAAGTGCGGTTTTTAATTATTACGGTACAAATGTTGTTTTAAGTTAAAAAGCGGGACAAAAATTATATGATTGGTGAAAATATAAAAACGGTGCGGTTTTTAGCTAATATTAAAAAATATTATTAATATAATTATTTTTATTAAATTAAAAATTAAATAATTGAAATTGCATTACAAATTGATAAAATAAACAAACAAAAAGAAATATAAGCAAAATTAATATCTACTAGCTTAATTTTCCCATACCATAGTTGCAATATTATCTCTTATTTCTGACATACGTTCTCCATCATTTATTTCTAATAATCCAGTATCTTCAAAATTTGGTTTGTAACCCATGTTGTTAGGTCCTGTCTCTGCCATTATCTCAGCGAAATCTGCATCTAGAAGGTTTGAAATTCTAATAAAATTATGTAATCTCATTGTAGCCATTATAACTCTTTTTTGTATGCGTATATTGTATCTTGGAAAATCACAAAGAATCTTCCATTTCTTCTTCCAAACTCCAAAAGTTTTTTCGATAACTGAACGTATAGATGCATGACAATGATTAAACAATTTTTGTTTATTTCTTGGAGGAGGACCGGAGTTGAATTGTGACATATGATATTTTACAACTCTATTTCTTGATGATTTGTAAGGAGCCAAAAATCCTTGCTTGTTTGGATATCCAGAATAAGCAACATAATATTTCTCTGCTTGTGGTAACGGGAACTCAGAATCACTTTGTTGTGCCATTGCGAGAACAACTGTGTCATGACATGATCCTTGTGCTCCATTCCACATATATGTAAATAACATGTCCAAATCACATATTGCCATGATGTTGAACGATGTTACATCATGTCGATTCCAATACATTCCTTGTAATTCTCGTTTAACTTTAACACAAACATGAACTCCATTAATAGCTCCAACGAATCCACTAAAATAAGGTCAATATCGTCGATCCATTTGCAATCGTTTAGGAATTCGGTGTAATTCTTGTCGCGTTGGAGTCCTTATATAATCGCATGCAAGTCTTTCAGTCGCAATCAAAACTTCAAAAAACTTCCTATTCACTCTCTCTTGATTTCGGCCAAATCTTAAGCCAACATCTCTTTGTACTTCATTGTGCCCACAAATTCAAAGAAATATAGCCACACTTTCGTCAATGCCTATATTTGATGTTTGTTGTTGACTATAATTTGTTTGTAGTATAGTACACAATGTTGTGAAACATGGTAGTGACATTCATAATAACTGAAGACAAGCAGCATTATCTTGTTGGAGTCGATGCCAAATATTCGTCCATCCTAAACCTTGATCAATTTGCATTGGTGTTCTACGTAAATATCGATCATAATAAGTCAAAGCTGGTTAAATTACTAACTCCTCAAACTCTTCATTTTCAAAATTCCACAATTTAATTCTCTCTTCGTAACTTAGATTATTGATATCATGTGACCGCAACTGACATATACGAATTGCCTGAAATGTAACACAACAAAATCAAATGCATCGTTAATAAAACATAATTTTACATCATGTTTTATATAAATACTTTAGATTCAACATTTTGAAACATAAGTTATTTCATAACATTAAGAAAATCGACAAAACATAGTTATCATAAACTACTCTTCATCAAATATTAAAAAGGCATCCTACATCACTTTGCTGATTTGTATATGGAGTTCCCCAAATATTAAAAAGGCATCCTGGTCTCGGAGTTTGAGTCCTTTGTTTGGTTTCAAAATAATTTGTAAAACCAAGACCAAGTGATTGGTGGTTAGTTTCTATTGATGTCTAGTCTAAATCTCCATGTTGAGTATTTATTAAATTTTCTTATTGACCTCCAACTGAAAAATCATAGTGAACATTCGTTGGAGTCGTCCCTGACGGACCACCTTGTTCAAAATTATTTGTTTGTTGTCGTGCATAAAATGCTTGTGCCCCCAATTGTGGGGCATTTGGTGGTGTATCGAATTGTTGAAAACCAGGTTGTATGCCCCATTGCTGAAAGTAAGGTTGTGTGCTCCACTGTGGAGCATTCAGTGGTGTACTGAATTGTTGAGCTCTTGGTGGTGTGCCCCGTTGTTGAAATCCAGGAATCTAACCTATCGGTGGACTAAAGGATGAAGGACTACCAAATGAAGGACTACCAAACAAAGGACTCGAGCCTAATAGCTTTTCCCCATCTTCAATGTTTCGCTTTATACTAGTCAAAGTTTCTAAATATTCTATTTTACCCTCATTTGAGCCTCTTTTTATGTCAATGAAATATCTACGTCACCACACTTGTTCTTTAAGGCAGTTGATCCATGCCCAATAAAATCTTGTGTGGTTTGGAAGTTTTGAATTATTGAATATTGCTTCTGCCTTTTTGAATTCATCATAATCATCTTGGTCAAAACCACCTGGGCGAAGTTGTTGGAGATTTTGTCGTTGAAACTCTCTATATCCTGCAATGGTGTCTTGTACCTTGCTCTGAAATGATTGTCTTCTACTATTTCGACGTGCACCACTTCCAATAGAGCCTCGAGTGATACCGCAAGATCTATGTGAATTTTCCCCACGTCTACCACTTGATTGTAAGTTAATTCTCTCGCATTGTTGTCCTCTACGAGAAGGAAGTGTATCATCATCAATTGTTACACGATACACGTCTTCATCTTCTTGCGTTTCATGTGTTTGTGGATTATCACCACTATCGGTGTCTGAAACATCATATTCTTCTACATCAACTTCACAGTGGTTGCTCAACTCTTCTCGTCTCTGGCGCATAAAATTTTGAGCTTGTGACTGAACATCATGTAATACAATAAATTTTTCTGTAATATTCTAGAATAGGGGGGTTTACATTTTAAACTCTTTGTTAATTTGCATCCCTATGAATCGTAATTATCACATTAATTACTATATAAAATTTGATAATTATGTTAACACATCGGATTACCATGTGTACTTATAGTCTCACGTTCCTTCCACCATGCGTCAGATGCAGTTTCATTGATGTTGTTGGATCCACCGAGATACGAGTAGAATTCATTAGAGTTTTCCACCTTTTGTAACTTTTCTTAAATTCATCAAGTTTATTTTTGAATAAATCATAATTTATATTTAGGTTAAATGCTCGGTTGAACTTGTCAACCATATACTCTCTACCAACAGTAGTAGGATTCTTCAGTGTGTAATCACTCATAGCAAGTGCTTCATCGAATAAGTCAATCAATTTGTTTTCTTGCTCGTAAGTCCATTTATATTTCTCATTGTTCTACAATTTTTCATAAATATAATGTTACTTAATATATCAAAGATGTTAAAAACATAACCATAATCGTCAAGTTATTTACCCATATGGTTGTTTCTGTTGTAGGAGCTGAAACCTCTACATGATAAGCTGAACTTGGTCTCCTTGAATTGTTTGTATTTCTTTATCGGTTAGATGACATGTCTACAATTTCATAAAAATTATTAGTATAATAATATAAAAGTTACAAAACTAAAATATTTAATTCATCTAAAATAAATAAAACTTCTTAACTAGTTTAAAATTTTATGATCTATCAATTTATGATATTTGATAATAATTCGTTCATATGGTTAATACAAAAAATTACAATTTTTACCGACAACATTTCAAACGATACATAAAAATATTATCTAAAATATATAAATTAATAAACTTTACGTTTTATATAGTGAATTACATAAAAACCATATGTTAATATAGTTAGAAAACATATTTTGAGAAACATTAACTTACTTTCATTATTCAATAGATACACCAAAATAATTAATTTTAATGGAAAAAATTGAATAAAAATATATTTATTTGTTTATGTTCAATATTTTTTCTTGGTTTATATTTTTTGGTCATCACTTAATTGTAATAGATTTGTATTTGTATTTTATAATATGTATCCATAAATTTCTTATAATAATTATATATATTTTGTCTCATTTATTAATTTTATTTATATTTTCATGATTACGAAACACCACTTCTTAACACTTTGCAAAATTCTGATTTTGTAATGTACAAAATTTCTAAATTATACTAATATAGTGTGACAAATTTCTTAAGTATTACGTGTGATATCATAATCATAATTAAACATGTTATATACAATTGTATTATAATAAATTTGTTACATTCAACTATAAATTATTTTGTGTCTAATAACACATAAACATATACTAATTACTAATATGTTTTATTATTTATACAATTTAATATATATATATATTACTAATATAACAAATATTTTAGTATGCATATAAATAAAATAATTAATGAAAATACCTTTGTCAAAGAAATTGTTTGGTTTGACAAAAAAGAAATAAAAAATAATAATGAACATACCTTAATATAATGTCGATGATGATAGATTTTAGAGAGATTGTTTGGTTTTTTATGGGTTTAAGAAATATGTTTTGTTATACTATTTATAGGCATATAAATGATTTAAACATTAATTTTAAAAGAAAAATAAATAAATATTATCTGTTTGCAGTTTTCAATAAAATTCGCTGGGGTAAAAACTGTGATATTTTTGAACTGCGGTCCAAATCTTTACCCACGGGACAAATCTGCAAATTTTTTTCTTTTTTAAATCTAAATAACCAACAAAATTATTGATTGATGGAAAATGACGGTATTTCTCTTTTATCTAGAATTCTGTCCTGTAAATATATGGGCCAATCACACCCAATATATCCGAACTATTATTAGACATGTGCAAACATCATACCCATACAATTTTTAATTCACTGGAGATTATAATATTTTATCTCCAACGTTGACTTTAGTCAGCATTTAAAAAAAAAACTACAACTAAGCCAAATTTTTTTGGACTACTAACAAAATTAAAATTATCGATTGGTTAAATAATCAAACCAAAACTAGAACACTCTTATTAAATTTTAGATTCAAATAAACCTCAATCAATTACGTAAAAAGAATTTCCTTCCTTTTTTGAGGGTTGGGCAGGGAAAAAAAAGATTTGATTTGAGTTTGTGATTGAGAAAAATTATTGAAGATAGAGAATTTATTCGTCAGAATGACGAGTTTCAAGAAGGTATAATAAACTTCAAGAGCATAACAGTATATGCTCAGGATATGATTTCTATTTATTAGGTTAGATATTTGATATTAACATTCTACTGTATTATCCTTTCAATCAGATAAAGCATCAATTGAAAAATAAACTTCTCACCAAATATAATTTCATGGAAACATCTACTTAGAATCGTGGAACAAAATATAATGTAAGTCTCTTTTAATGAAATCTTTTAAGTGGTTTCTAAACATAATAAAAAAAAAAATTAGAAAAGTAAAAAAGAAAATTGGGAGAGGTTCTTAAAAGAGACTTATTTAAGATATTCCTATTAAAAATTATAAAAATAATTAAAAATGCATGAAAGAGAAAGAGAAGAGTTTCTTAGACCATCATTATCAAGGGTTTCTTAAGGGTTTATTAACTTATTTTATTATTAAAAATTTAAGAAACTCTTAAGAAATCCTATGAAAGTTTCTTATTTAAGAAACTCTTTAACGAGTTTCTTAACTTATTTTATTGTTTTATTATTAAAATATATTTTTAACTCACATTTTCTCATATATAATCATTTAATAATATTTATGAAACTCTAATAAGAACTCTCCAATAATGTTGCTCTTATTATAGAGTTTCTTATTACATAATAAGAGACTTGATTCTTATTTTTAAGAAACTCTAGAACCACATGTCATTCTATAATTGAATGGTTTTTATTTGATAAAAATAATTAAATAAAAAAGTAAATTTTGATAAATATATTAATATTTTATTATAAAGAACCCTTTATTAGTATACTCATTGTTGGAGATGCTCTTAGAGCCTTGTTTCTAAAATAAGAAACTCCATTTAACATGTGTTGATAATTGATTGAACAATTTAATTAAAATAAATAAAATTTAAACAAAAAATAAATTCTTATAAAAACAATAATATTTCTCTCTCTTTTCCTCCTCCTCCGTTGTTGTTGTTGAGAGAGAGATCTCTCTCTCTCTAAATAATATAATTAAAAAAAGGAAAAAGAGGAATTAAGGTTCTTAAAATAGAAATGGAAGAACTCCAAATTCTTATATAAGAAATTTACACTTCCACTTGTAACTTTGTGATTGATCAGTTTTTATTAAATTAAAATAAAAAATAAATTCTTATAAAAATAAAATATTTTATTGTTTTAAAACCTCTAATTAGACATCCTATCAATGTAGATGGTCTTAAAACCTTAAATTAAGAACCTCACCAATGGCGATGGAGAGTAGCCATGGGCTTACGAACATAATCGAAGAAGACCGAACCGGTTATTTCAGTTTTTAGTCTAATTTTGGTTTATACAGTATAACCGATTAGAAACAATCTAAAATGCAATTCGATTTTCATTTCGGCCAGTTTAATTATTATATAACCGATCAGTTTATATCAACCGGAATTTCTTTAACTTAAACGGACTTTCGTTTTTGAACTTAATGTTCCTCACTTTTTTATCCTTCTTTGAAAACTTTATCCTTCTTTGAAAACTTCAAGTTGTTTAGTCTTTTCTTCTCCATTTTTGTTTCCAGGTATGCTTCTTGATTCCTTCAAATTTTGATGGTTCATTAATCTTTTGTTTCATATAAGAAGGTTACTTCTCACTTTGTATATGAAGGATACCAATTTTTCGTTTTGGCTTTTTGACTTTAGAGTCAAATTTGCTATTCTCACTAAGTCAACCATAGACCAATGATTCTTCTTATTTTCAAAATCTATAAATAAATGTTAGATTAAAATTTCTCACTATCTTCTTCTCATTAGATTTGTTCTTTTACCAATGGTTCACTCACATATAGAGCTAAGAACTGCAGTTGAAGTTTAAAAGAATAATTTGTTAAGTTGTTGACCTAGTCTCATTAGTTTGAGTTACTTATTTGTTAACAGATGGACTAGTGATATAGCTAGTGAGGACAATGATAATATGGAATTTAAAGGACATGAAATCTCTAAACCAGAATTCATTGACATTGGGAACAAAAGGGCAAAAACACATATGTTAACTGGTTTAGGTTGGCCACTCATTTACCAAAAGAAGAAAAGTATGACTACACTTTATCCAGTTTGAAAACGATAATAAAAAACAGTTGCCATTATTGTGGTAAAGATGTTAGTTGCGACTTCAAAATGCTAAGCCCTAGTCCAATAAAAATCACATTAATATTTAACAATGTGCCTATAGATTTTGTTCAGGCCAATAATGTAGAAGAGCAAACGAGTTTCCACGTTTGGCAAGACTAAACATTAATATTATGGACTCTAATCATAATAAATAAAATAGTTCAAATAAATTGAAAGAATCAAAATAAAACCGAAAAAACTTGTAATGAACCAAAATTAATCGATAATTTTCAAACATACGAATATAACCAAAATTTATCAATATTTTTGGTTTAAAATGGGTTATATTATATTAACAAAAACCAAACCGAATTACATCTTTTGGTTCAAATCATGTATACATTTTACAAACTGCAAAAATTAAAAACCATATAAACCGAACCAACTTAAAGGCCAAGACTAGTATAGAATATTGTAAAGTCACTAAATATGTTGATAATTAAAAAATTGCATTCATGTAAAAAAATACAGTATAATCTCTTTAAAATTAATATTTTACAAATAATATACAAATTTTTTTTTTTTATGAATTTAAATAAATTTAGTTCCGATACTTAATAATTTATATAAATTCATAAAAAATATTTTTTTAATGTAGTTATAATATTATTAATTTATAGAAGGTTAAATATAGTAATAATCTGAGTATGGAAATGAATATATCTATACTAATAAAAGCAAGGTTTTGAGACCTCTTAAACCATCCAACTCATCTTTCTCAAACTCCTATCTTCTTGGCATATCACTCATATCTTCTTGCCACATGAGCTTTTGTTTTAGAAATTTTTTATTTTTTAATAAAAAAAATCAAAAGACAATTATTATTTACTTAATCACATTACTTACTATAATATGGACATTCAAAGGTCTCACATCAAATTAACTTATGTTATTTTGTAATCTATACTAAGCCAATATATTGTTTAGAAGTACTTAATCACATTACTTACTATAATATAAACATTCAAAGGTCTCACATCAAATTAAGTTATATTATGTTGTAATCTATACTAAACCAATATATTGATTAGAAGTATAATATATCGTATCGTATGGCCAAAATTATTAGAAGAGTTATCTAAATTACCAAACAAAAAAGAATACGATTCTTTTAAAAAATATGAAAAAATGTTTTCTTAATTTAATAAACTATCCATAATCTGAATACCAAATAAAAATGACCAAACTGATAAATAATATTTTACGTAGTAAAACCTAAACTTACATATTATTTAAGAATAATCAAACTAACTAACTTATCAAAATACTGCAATTTAGTGTTCAAGAAAAAGAAACTATTTTATTATAAATAACTCAACTTATATATAATACTACTTATGTTTGATGTTCTATCAAAATAATTTTTTTTAAAGGATTGGTAGACGTAGTAGCGGTTACTAATTTCAAGTGCTGTTTTTTTTCTAATTAGGTACTAATCATCTGTTTAATGACTAACAAAAAGCAGTCACTTCAACTAAAAATATAAATTAAAAAAATAAAAATAAACTATGTAAAATATAAATAGAAAAAAAAATACAATATTTTCTACATCGATTAAAATTTATATGTGTAGACATCTATCTACATGTCAGGAAATAAATAGTTCAATTGAGGTATATTCAATGCCCTTTCACCTCAAAAACATACTTATACCTTCCATACAAATAATAACCAAACTTTGAACCTTTTTACCGAGGGAGATGAATAGTTCAATTAGCTTATATAGCATAATTTAGTTATTATATATTTGGAAAAAATACTAAAATTTAACCGTTTATTATATATCTAGATTTTGTCATTCATAAATCAAAACCCTCAAATTACTTGAAATTGAATCTTCTTCTTCGTCCAATTCTTCATCTCTTTTTATTAACTAAGTCCATTTCGATTTTGTTAAAAAAAATATTTGAAAATAAAGGTTTTGTTTTAAATTTTAAATATATTTATGGACCAAAGACTATACTATGTAACTTAATCTTCGTTATTCGAATTCGAAAGACCTTTGAATGTCCATATTACACGTCGGTTGATTTACAGTGATGAAGTTGTTTAATCTTCTATTGAAACTATACATATTCACCACTTTTGAATGTCCATAGTTACTTTTTATTTTTATTTTTTATACTATCCAAAATAATTGGGTTGAATACCTTATATACATGTCATTTTTCAGTTTAGTTAATCCAACTAATAATTCATATATATAGAATTTGTTCTCTTTCTCTTAATTTAGACAAACTATAAAAGGATTTGAGGTTATTGTATCTTATCGATCTAATTATTCGAAAAGAATAACATCTTATGCAATTTGGATATTTCAATGACATAATTTTAGAAATAAATACAACTTCATAAAAGATATATTCTTAAACTGTTCTTCAGATAATATTATAAGTATAGTTTTCAAATAATTTCACACATGTACTTTTGATATATAAATAATAAATAAAACCAGACCAGAATCCTGATTGAAGTCTTAACTGAAAATTGCACTATTTTCCTTCAAACATTCAAAGGACGAGATGTCATTAATAATCTAGCCTGCAACCACATATACTACTATGATTGCATAATAAGTTGGCTTAACGCAAATAAAAATTGTCCAATATGTAGGGCAACATATACTTAATTTTTCCATTCCAAATAGTAATAAAATTATCTATTTCTGATGCACATACCTTTCATTTCAGAAATAGAACGCAAATCACAAAATTTGAGAAGTTACCCAACAAATAAACTAAATATAAATGTTTCTAAACTAAAAACCGGGCGTAGCCCTGTCAATCCCCTAGTTTAATTTAGAAAGATGAGGAGATAGAGAAAGAGAGAGGAGAGGAGGAGCAGCGTCTGCGAACTTGGCAGATGGCGAAGAGTCCAGCCTCACTCTTTCAACATCACGTGCTTCTCACATGCCTCACATTTATTAAATTTGGTCATCACATCTAGATATTTGTTTTACTAATTATATAACGCAATTTGGAATTAGAACTTATTTATTTTACCCTTTTCATAGGTTTCCATTTTACTAGAAGGTGTTTTGAAAATTTTTATGTGATTTCGTTAGAGCTGTGAACTTTTTTTTTATACAATGTTCCATTCAAATTGATGGGAATCCTTTACTAGATTTCCTGTTACTAAATCTTTCAAATTTATATACTTTTTATATAAAAATCGAGATAAATCAATCTAGTATTTGTGATCTAGTGTTTGAGGATTTGAATTCCGTAACTGGTCGTTTACCATATTTAATACACATTAGAAACTTACATATATCTAGTAGGCCATTTGACTTACAGGTGTTGGCTCAAATATTTTACATGATGACAAATATCCAACAAACTATATCATTCCTAAACTGTAAATCCAGAAAATTGAAATTATCAAAAAAAAATTGTTTTCTTTTCATATCCGATAGAATTATATATCTAAAATAAATTTCAAAACTCCTAAGAAGGGATTTTTCTATACATGCCAAAATACAAAAATAAAAATAGAATACAAACTACTATTATTTGCTCTCAAGATTTAATGTTTTTTAACTGAGGAATGGCAAATTCAAAAGGCGATTTTCGGCGGTACTAAGAAGCGGCGAATCCGGTGGTGTACATGAGTATTCTTCTAGTACCTTATACAACGTTTTCCGACGGTCCTAACGGCGATTTCCAGTGATTCTAAAGGTGATTTCAGCGGTACTGAGGAGAGGCGGATCCGGTGGAGCAAAGGCGATTCGATCGTTTCCTCTGGTGGATTCCCGAATTTGTCGGTGGTAGTTTTGGAGGATCATGTTTCAATCGTTTTGCGATAGAAAGGTATGGAGATCGATACTTTTTTTGAGTTTCCAATTCTTAGTATAACTAGTGATTGTTGGCAAATTAGTTGGAGATTTTGTTAGTTTAGGACACAATTGATTCAAGGGACTGGTATATCAATTGAGGAGAATGGTTTGGTATATCAATTGGTAGTTTGTGTCCTATGCCCATTAAGGATTTACAATTGGTAGTATCTCGTAGTAAGGATACCTTGATCGCGTTCATGCCGAGATTTAGATCAAAACTTGGAAGTTTTAAGACTTGCAATTTTGAAATATAACCTAGGTTTAGTGCATTTGTGCGATGATATTCTTGGAACCAACTTAGTGTTGACCTATTATTTCGATAGGAAAATAGGTTTTTAGGATCTAACGTAATTCCTAGATTCTGGTGGATTTTTAAAGTGGAGATTACATGGGAAGAGGATTCTATAATTCTGTTATGGTCCCTAGATTTGTGGGATTATGAGGACCTAGAAAGTAGGAAAGAAAAAGGATATTTCATTATCTGGGTTTCTTATATAACGAATAAATTTGGAGATTATTTCTATGTCATTAACGCTCTCTGTTTCTCACAAGTATCTATGTTTTGTGATCCAGATTGGTCGATGACTCAATTGGGAATGAATAACAAAGGTGTGGTTTCAAAGTCTCCACCACGTGTAGTAAAGATAAAAATACCAAAGATCGACAATTCAAATTTGTTAGGACATCGAAGGTTCTTATGGGTCGTTTTCTTGAACCATTCGATACATAATGTGGATACATTCTTATTTAGAATGCCTCAGTTCTGGAACCTAGTGGGGCGAGTCTGAGGGCTTAATCTAGGAAACGGATGGTTCCAGTTCGAATTTCAAGAAGAAACAGACTTGGTGAGAATTCTAAACAATAGTTCTGTTAAGTTTAATGGCTGAATGGTGTCTTTTGCGCCATGGAAAACCTTAGCTGATGCAGATTATCCTAGTTTCATTAGATTGTGGATAAGGACTACAAGAATCCCTTTCGAATATAGAGTTGAAGAGGTTATAGGTTAGTGGCAAGTTCATTAGGTCCGATAATTAGCATTGATGTACCAAAGGGACATGTTCAAATAGAGCTTCCGTGTTCAAAGCCTTTGGTGTTTTCTTTGATCTTAGAATTTGAGGAGGGTCGAGAATCAAAAGTATTGTTTGAGTATAAACATCTTGAGTGATTCCGTTCTCTTTGTTACAGGATGATGTCACAGCCTGTTATAAGGCAAAAATGAAAAAAACGATTTAGTAAGTGAGGGTAAGAGGAATATGGTTAATGTAGACTAGAATATGAGTTTTAAGGGTGCATTAACTAATGGGTATAGAACTGCGAGAGCTTTTACCAAAGCAAAGTTTGGAAACAAGAGATCGAAAGGAATTAAGAGGGGAAGAGGTCTCCCGTTACCTCAACCAATAAGAGAGGAAAATGAGAAGGTAGAACATCACTCTTTAATATTGTTTCCCATATTTGATTAAGTGGCAGCCATAATTTTTGGGTTGTTACTGCAGGGAAATGAAGAAGTGGCGGGAGAAAACAAAAAAGTCTGTTGGACACTTTTTCAAGGAGAAGTGGGGGTCGGGATGGAGGTGTCTGATGGGAACCAAAAAGTGGTCGATATTGGAAAGAGCAGCTTGGTTACCGAGGCTGTTAAAGGTACAAGAGACCAGGAAATGGATGATGAGGACACTTTGGGAGACACTGATGGGGAGGATTGTTTGGTGGAGGAAGTGGCTGAAACTTTGGAAGAGGTGATGCTTGATGATATTGTGTTAGAAGCGGTGATGCATAGTAGGCATCAACTTACAAAGAATGAGAAATCTCAGATTCATGAGGCTTTGGCACCTAAATTACATAATTGTAAGGAAGCTCGTTTTGCTAAGCGGCCATTAGGATCGTCAAAATCAGTGTCTCGGGCCATCACTCCTTTGCGGGGAATGTGTACGAAGAAATTGGCAGTACTGGGGATGTCACCACGTAGGACACCTAGAAATGTAAAGGCTAAGGAGAGCAAGGCCAAAGAGCAAGATAAATGCTCTATGAAATTTAATATTATATTTTTAAATTCTTATGTTGGAATTGTCAGGGTGTTGACAATAAGATTACAATAAATTACCTAAGAGATATTTGGAAATTATGTAAGCTCGAATTTTTATTTTTATCAAAAACAAAAAATAAATTTGAATTCTTGAAGAAATGCAATTTCATTTGGGGTTTAGATACTTAACAACAGTAGAACCAGTAGGGATAAGTGAAGGATTAGCTCTGTTATACTCGGATAACTATAATGTTACAATAAATTATAAAGATAAAAATATGATAGACATATCTTTGGACCTTCTTGGTATTCGATCTCATATTACTTTTTTCTATGGAGAACCGGTTCAATAAAGGTGGTTTCATGTTTGGGAACGTCTAACAAGAATGAGTATAATCCGAACAGGCACATGGGTAATTAGTGGGGATTTTAATGAGATCTCGGGAAACCATGAGAAACAATGAGGGATTTCCCAAAATATAACGTTTTTCTTGTCATTTAATCAAATGTTACGGGATTGTGGACTCTTCGATTTTCTGAAACTTGGGAACATATGGTCTTGGAGAGGAGAAGGTGGTTCCAGAATAGTACGTTGTGTACTAGATAAGGCTTATGGTAATAGCGACTTGCATGAGTTATTTCCAACAAGGGAAATTCAATACTTGGATATGATAGGATCGGATTATCGACCAATTGTCGGGAATTTCTACACTACAAGAGAACATTAGTTTATGGACCATTTTTTACAACGTTTTTGGGACGTCATAAAATAGGGAGGTATTTGCAACTCCCTTACGACGTTTTGAGATTTCGTCGTAAAGGGGTTGTAAGAGTACAACGAAAATTTATGTTGTAAACAAGTCGGTATTTTACGACTTCCTTAACAACCCTTTCCTATTGCTCAAACAATTCGTTGTTAATTAGTCCCTAAGTTGCAGCTCTTTTACGACCTCTATAATTTACATCGAATTAACATCGAATGTCAAAGTAGGTAAACACGTTTTTCTTGTTATGTAAAAGGTTTAAATAAAATTTAAACTTGGAGTTGTAAAGGTGTTGTTAAATAAAAAATTTCGATGTTAAAACATCTCTATTTTACAACTCATTTACGACTAAGTAGTTTACAACTATTTAAGGACGTAATTTCAAATTAGATATTTATAGTTAGGTACTATGATGATCCATACTACCCACCATGGTTTCATGATTTGATCCAAGGTCCTATTGCTAAGATAACAACAACACCCATGCATTTCACCAGAGGATACACATTTCACACCTTTGAGTACGGTGTAAGGCGTGCAACTGCAAATTGGGGAGTATGTGTGAAAGGTGAAACCGATTTTTATGGGGTTCTACAAGAGATTATCGAAGTGGAATTTGTGGGATTAATTGGGTTGAAAACTGTGCTATTCAAATGTGACTGGTTTGATCCCGTAATCAACAGAGGTGTCCGTTACAGCAAATTTGGAGTTGTGGACGTGAATGGGAGGAGAAGATACAACAAGTTTGAGCCTTTCGTCTTAGCATCGCAAGCAGAGCAAGTTAGCTTCATTCCATATCCAAAGATCAAAAAGTCAGGCATCAATTGTTTAGCTACAGTGAAGATCACACCTCGTGGGCGAATTATAGGATGCGGAGATTTACCGTTGTAGGAAGAATCATGTTCATCGATACAAGTGCCAGAGCAAGCTACAGAGCTAGTGGTTCTTATCGATCCGGAAAACCGAGAGTACGAGGATCTCCTTGAAGAAGATGTTGACGATGAGGAACATGAAGAGTTTGCAGAAAGTGTTAATCCAAGTAGTGGAAATGGTAGTAACGGTGAAGAATCTGATTGATTATACGGTTTATAATGTAAGAACAATGTATTAAGTCAATCTTTTAGCAATCAAAGTTTAATCAAACTAAGTTTTACAAATCAATCAAAAAATTATGAATCTAAGTTTTATAAATCAATCTAACATTCCGCTAAACACTTAGGGAAAAAACAATTAGGAAAAAATGAAATTCTTAAAAATGTCGTAAAGAAGTTGGGAGCTAAAAACGTCGTAAAGACATTGTTAGTTGCCAACGTCTTTACGACGTTTTGAGCACATGAATCTTTTGTATCCCACATTGGTAATATGGTTTATATTGTTGATAGGATTTATGTGATTTATAATATCTTATAGGATTTTATATGATTCAAATGATGTATAAACACTTAGGAAAAAATGAAATTCTTA
Source organism: Lepidium sativum (assembly GCA_023374145.1). Taxonomy (NCBI): domain Eukaryota; kingdom Viridiplantae; phylum Streptophyta; class Magnoliopsida; order Brassicales; family Brassicaceae; genus Lepidium; species Lepidium sativum. The sequence continues at coordinate 51,992 of JAKUCM010000299.1, read as the reverse complement.
AAGAACATCGTAAAGAAGTTGGGAGCCAAGAACGTCGTAAAAACGTTGTTAGTTGCCAACGTCTTTACAACGTTTTCTTATAAAACGTCGTAAAGACGTTGGCAACTAACAACGTCTTTACGACGTTTTGAGCACAAGAATCTTTTGTATCACACATTTGTAATATGGTTTATATTTTGATAGGATTTATATGATTTATAATATTTTATAGGATTTTATATGATTTATATGATGTATAAACACTTAGGAAAAAATGAAATTCTTAAAGAACGAAATGTCGTAAAGACGTTGGCATCTAACAACGTCTTTACGACGTTCTTAGCTCCCAACTTCTTTACGACGTTTTTAAAAATACCGTTACAGGCCTTTGAATTCACCATAATATCTCAATGAATTGTACCGCAACGGTACATTGAATCCACATTTGCCAACGTCTTTACATCGAATACGTTGTAAATTCGACCCTAAGTTTACAACTCTTTTACGACGTTTTATGAATTCCCAACTCTTTTACAACTCCACGTATTTCCTATAAATATAACACCAATTTTGCAACATCATTCCATCATTCCCCATTCCACAATCTCTCTCTAAGGTATCCTCTCTCCCTTCTCTCTATAATTTTTTTTTTGCAAATTTAGGATTTAGAATAATGTAGGTTGTTTAGAAATTATGTAGTAGATATGAAATTTAGAATTTAGAGTTTATATATTATTTAGTAGTATCTAATGTCTAATTTACGGAAGATCCTTTTGTAGGTACAAATTATGGCACCACGTAAGCATACACGCCGTGTCCATTACAGTGACATGTTGCACGGCACCGCATCCTCATCTACTTCCTCGGCTGTGCCATAGACGCAGTCATCTACTTCCTCGGCCTACCGAGAATGTCGAGGTCGATTTGAACGAGCGGGTATCTGAAGATCCGGACGACCGTAGCTCTGACATGTTCGATGAATTACTCCGTTAAATATTTTGTAATTTGTAATTAAATTTTGTAAAAACATTTTAATTTTATATTTTAGTTTTATATTATAATTTTAATTTTATATTATAATTTTAATTTATTCATTTCATATTTTTATTTAAATACAAAAAATTAAATTTCACATTTTAATAAAAATAAATAACAAATTTTAGTCCCTAAATTGATGTAAAATATTTATCTTTAAGTAGTTGTAAACAATTTCGTCTTTAAATAGTTGTAAAATTTTCGTCTTTAGTTAGTTGTAAAGTTTTTGACTTTAATACGTTGTAACACATTTCGACTTTAATACGTTGTAAAACATTTCGAATCTACTTAGTTGTAAACTAAACGTTGTAAGTTACTTGCTAAGTTTACAACTAACTAACAACGTTTAGTTTTCCATCGAATTTACAACCCCCTCTTTATGTTACGACGTTTTTACAACGTTTAGTTTACGACGTTTTAACAACGTTATTTTTGCGTTGTTAACTTTTACAACGTTTTGTGCCTTACGACATACAAGACACGACGAATCACGTGGCGTCCCTAATGCGTTGTAAAAGGTCTTTACAACGCTTTAGGGACAAAATTTGGAGTTGTAAAAGTTGTGTTCTCTTGTAGTGCTAGGACAGGGTTGGTAATTCCAAAACCACTCGTTTTTGTTTTGATAGACATTGGTTTGGAAAGCAAGGTTTTCGAGATATAGTGGAACGTAGTTGGAAGTGGAGTGATGTTTGAAATTTTCGGTCGATATCGCTGGCAGAAAAAATAAGGATTTGTCGTAGGGAGATCTGTCATTGGCGGTGTAAATGTATAAAACCTGGGAGACAAAAAATAGCATAATTAAAGAGGGCTATAGAAGAGTATAACTCTAGTACAATAGTGAGCTCGAATACAATAGATGTTGTAACTACATAACTCAATGAGGTGTATCTTGAGGAAGAGGTTTATTGGAAACAAAAAAGTCATGTTAAATGGTTACAAGCAGGAGATGAGAATACCAAATATTTTCATGCTTTAGTACACCAATGACGAGCGTATAATATGAGAACTCGCTTACAAGATGTACAAGGTACTTGGGTTGTAAAGGATATGGAGATTTTAAATGAGGCCACACAGTATTTTACTGATTTGTTCACTAGTTCATGGTGTACTCATATCCAGTTAGATGAACTCGAGGGTCTGGTAACAGATTTTGATAATCAATTGTTGATCAGACCCACTTTCGAGATGGAAGTTAAAACAACTCTGTTTTCCATGGATCCAGATAAAATGCCAGGGACAGATGGGATGACGACGTTGTTTTATCAATATTCTTGGGACATAGTTAAGGAGGATTTGATGTCTTTAGTGAATAAGTTCTTGCAAACAAGAGTGTTTGGGAAAGAATTAAATAAGACTAATATTTGTCTTATACCAAAGCTTTCTAGACCTACAAAAATGGCGGAATTTAGACCAATTAGCTAATGTAATATTGAGTACAAGATCATTTCCAAAGTTTTGTGTCTAAGGCTCTAATAGATTCTACCAAAACTTGTATCCGAACACAGTCGGCTATTCTAGCGGGTCGTTTGATTTCAGATAAAATTTTGATAGCTCAAGAAATGATCCATGCGTTGCGGACGAATACTAGAGTTAGTGGGAATTACATGACAATAAAGATGGATATGAGTAAAGCATATGATAGAGTGGAATGAAACTTTATTTCAGGTTTACTGCGTAAACTAGGATTTTGTGATCAATGGATAAAATGCATTATGTGGTGCATTACCCGTGTGGATCTAACAGTCGATCAATTTATTAATCGACACTTAAGTACATGGAATGAGATACTTGTAAGACAATACTTTGATCCTTGAGATGTTCAGTTGATTTTGGCAATTTGAATTTCGAAGAGTTAGAGGTCGGATTACTGGGGATGAATTTATACGAGGACGAGACGGTACTCGGTTAAATCCGGCTACAAGTTAGCAGATGAAGGATCAAAGGTCGAACAACCACTGTTGGGGCCGCCTAATGGTAGTCTTTATAGACACTATTGGTCTCTTAGCTGTTCGAATAAAGTTAAACACTTTATTTGGTAGATTATTTCTGGTTGTTCTGCGGTACACCCGAATTTAGTAAACCATGTGTTATTCAAATGTCCCCCAACTGTCCAGGTGTGGACTTTGTCATCCCTTCCTTCTGCCCTGTGGGTTTTTCCAGGAGGCTCACTATGGCATAATTTGGATTATTTGTTTTGGAGAATTACGGGTCAGGTGGATACTAGAGTGTTCTCTTGGATTATTTGGCAGATTTGAAAAGCACGAAATGATTTTTGCTTTTCAAACAAAGATTGGGATCCACGAGTTACTTTGATCCGAGCATTGTCTGATTACAAGGAGTGGTCTGATGCCAGTGTACCAAAAAGAAGTGCATTTGATCATTTGGGGTCAAGGCTTGATAATTTTAAGTCTGCATTGATATTCCCTACCATAGTTAATCTAAGTTTCACTGGCTACAAATGCTATGTGGACGCTTTCCGGAAATACACCGATCTATGTATGGGGTTCGGTTGAGTCTACTTTCCAGATTCAGTGGACGGAGTATGCTCATGAGCTTGCAGTCATCATCAATCATTATCAGCCCTTCATGCAGAGGTGGAAGTCGTCATCTCGGCAATGAGAGCGATGCTGAAGCTTCATATTTTGGAATTGGAGGTCTCGACAGATTGTGAGACGGTGTTGCTTATTTTCCAAAGGCCAGAGGAGTGGACGTGGTTCGCACCATACCACGAGGAGTTCCGATTGCTTAGGGACTTTTTCGGCAGCTTTTCTCTATTTTATATTCCCAAGATCTTAAATCATAAAGCGGATGCTCTCGCTAAGTTCAGTCGAAGGTCTGCTCGGTGATATGGTCATTAGAGTGTTCTCAATTCTCATAGTTTTCTGTTGACAAAAAAAAACTCCTAAGAAGTTACATTTATTATAGTTTTGAAGTTTTTGAATTTTAAAACATTTTCGACTAATATAAATGTTTTGGATTGGAAAATTTCAAATTTTTTGTCAAAGGAAAACAATCAAAATGTATCACTAACCATCCAAATTAACTTTTAAACTAGGATTATATCTACATTATAGTGTGAGATTTGATTTTTTTAACCCATGTTTATTTAGTTTTTAGATCTGTTGATATTTTGAATATTATTTTAGAGGACAAAAAATTGAAGTGAAATCGACCCGAAATAGAGGAAGCGGATCCGAGGCGAACCCGAAAATATACTCTAATGATTCCTAAATCTATGTATTTGAAAAACCAAACCTAAAGTGAAACCAAGTATTAATTTTTCAAATAAAAAAAATTTAGTTTTGAATTTTTATATAAAATACATGAACCCAAACTTGATCTGTAACAAACTGAACTATCCAAAAATAAAAATATCTGAATAAATTTTAAATAAAAAAACTAAAATATGGAATTAGAGGAACTAGACCCGACAAAATATTTGCAATGAGTCCTAAATTTATATATTCGGAAAACTGAATCTAAACCCAAAGTAGAACTTAATCAAGAACCAAATTTATAACTAATAACTTTTTATTAATTTTAGTTAGTTTTAAATTTTAGTTAAAAATATTATAAAAATTTTAGGTTAATTTTTATTATAAAATTTATAATATGATCAAAAGAAAAATATATTTCACAGATTTAAATAATTCCTGATATCATAATTGAATAAAGTTTACATATGATATCACCATAAAACTAATTGATATTTTGTGTAAGATTTTAACTCCTCCATATATATATATATATTGTATGCAGAGATTTACTATCATAAAACAGACTATCTCTATTTCTGCTGTGACCTAATGATTTCGTTGTCACTTTTAGAGGTAAAAAGCATTATGATTACTGTTATGATTAAGTACGATACATACTAAAACTCACTTTTAGTAAAAGTGAAGCAAAACATAGGAAGGATCTTTTGATTCCAACACGTCTAATACTCCTTCTATTTTTATAGAAGTTTTTTATATATTTTAAAAATATTAATTATTTTATTTTTTAAATAAAATATATTTTATTACAGATTTCAACGTAATCTAACGAATTACAAATTAATCTATAAAATTTAAATAAACAAAAATATAATAAACTTTATATAGTAATATTAAATATCAACTGAAATGAAATATTTTTTTCCTAAAATGTCAACTAAATGAAAATACATGAAGTAGATGTTATATAATGTTGTTCCTTAAATTCGACAGCTTGTCGATTAATTTATTTTACTTTCATATTAGTTCCAGGACCACTTCACACTCTGTTTAAGAGATTTTAACAAGTTTGAACTTTTAAGAATAGAGTAAGTGAAAGTCAAAGACTCATTATCATGCAATTCATTTTGTATTATTTTTTACACCGCTCAAAATCTAAGTAAAATCTAGCACAGTTTTTTGTATTTTTTTCAATTATAACAAAAACTCCCTGATTTAAATGAGTACATATGTGGTAAAATATTTGGATGACACCTAAATTCCAGCAGTTACAATTTATTAAAAACATAACAGTTTTTGGTAACATTGACACTTTTGTATAGAACAACAAATGTGTTAGATTTGAACCGTTTCTGTGTGTGTATAAAATATAAATATCTAGTGAAAGTTGAATTGTTTGATTTTTTTCCAATTTACTTCAGATACTTTTCCATAAAATATTTCAGATTTTCTGTACCAAAAAAAATTAAGAGATGTGTAAAAAGATATAAATCAAAACATTAAAAAAAAGAAAAGAAAGATACTTAACCAAATTTAGCAAAAGAAAATGAAAAACCAGGAAATTAATGTAATATATAAATTGTCAACTAAAATTAATTAATGAAAAATGAGAGAGTGAGGAACACGCGCTAAGATTGTTGGAGGGCCATGATATATGCATGAGTAAGAGAGAGTCATGCGCCATTAATGTAGAATTGCCTCTACTTATTTCCACATTGCCAGCTAATTTTTTAAAATATATTTTCATGTCTCCCAAATGCCAATTTTCTTCATTTTTGTGTGTGTTTTTATATTATAATATGATGTAACGCATACAAATTTATGGGCTACTAGTACTACAGTCAAAGACTGTTACTTTGTTCTATAGAAACAGTATATTTATTAGTGGTAATTTAATATTTTAAGTTGGTCAAATATGTGAATTTGCTATAACTTAGGAATGACAAGTGTTTTGGTTGAACCGACGTTTATTCAGATTTTTTTTGTTTTTTATATTTTTAACAAAAATTTTACCACATTATTTTAATATTTAATTAAGAAAAGAAAGAAAAATAGTTTTTGAAATTTGTTATAATTTTTTTTGTTTATTTTTTGTCTTGATATTGTAAAACAATTTACATTTTGAAACAAAAAAACTTCTAAAACAATTTATATTAAAAAATAGAGAGTGTATTACTTTTGTTTATTTTTACCATTTACAGTTTTTTATTGGCTCTTACAAGTTCATAAAAATCTGTTCTGAATATTTTATTTCCCATATTTGTCTCTCTTTTCTTTGAATGGTTCCTTTTGACTGTCATTGAAAAAAGTGAAGTACTAATTCACATTATAAAGAGCGTGAAAGCTCTTATCTTCATAAGAAAAAAAGAGCAGAAAGAGAGCATCCAAAGAGAAAAACCAACAAGGTTAGTATTTTATTAAAATAAATATTTCAATTCTCTGCATTTCTCCATGAACTCATTAAAAGAACTGTTTTCTTCTTCCATGTGATTTGCTTATTGTTTGTTTTGATGTTTATGTTTTTTTTTCCGTCTAGAGATTTGCGCGGTCTCTGAGGTATTTTGTAAAAAAATCAAAGCTTTTGTTTTTTTTAACACTTATTTTACTGTTTTCTCTGTGAAATTGTCACGGATCCTTCGTTTCTTCTTTTTATATAACCGGAGATAAAAATATCTCCGCCTCAGATTTCTAATCTATCTCTCTCTCTCTCTTCTTCGCTCTGCTCTAGGGTTCTGGGTTTTAGCTGTTTGAGTTTTTCCTTTGGTCACTGGGTTTTTTTTCTCACATTTGTTTGTTGTTTGTCTCTCTTGTTCTAATAGGAACAGTGATAAAGGTTCGACTTTTTGGGGTTTCATTTGGAGATATCAGAATATTAAAAAAAGGCGTTTCTAACGCTTTGATTTATGTCGGCTGGGTTTGAATCGGCTGTGATTTTGTCTCTGATTAACATCTCCTCTCCGTTTTATTCATCATCATCGTCTTCCTTGAAATCTGGTCTGCTTAACAGTCTTCACTTCTGCTCTAAGCAGAGGCTTATCCTCGAGACTCCTTCTCTTTCCATGCGCTTAAGACCCAAAAGGTATCACATCATCATCTATTAAAAACATCTTTCATCTTTTACACTTAATAACCTTCCGATCTGAGATTTTTTCGTCTGATTTTGTTTACAGGACTTATTCTGGTGTAGAAGTTTTTGGGGGTTTTCACATAAAGCAGCAAAAATTTTCCTTTTTCATAGTTCGCTGAGGGTTTTGTAGCCTTAAATTTTGATACAAAGTTTTGATCTTTTGAGTGATTTTTGTTCTTCCGTTTTTCTGGGTATTTTTGAGGAGTAGGTAAACAATGGTTGACCTTAAGAAAGAACAGTCTTTGAGTGGATTTAGTAGGGAGATGAAGAAGAGAACCAAGAGAAACACTTTATCATCCCAACCTCAAGAAACCCAGCCTTTTAAGAAAGTCCGTATTGTTGTGAATGATCCTTATGCGACAGATTATGATTCCTCTAGCGACGAGGAACTTGTTTTTCCTAAGCCTCGCAAAATGAAGCGTATCGTTCGTGAGATTAACTTTCCATCTTTGGAATCTTCTGAGCCTTCTGCTAGTTCTTCCCAGGACAGTACCAAAACCAGTAACAAGAAAGCTGCATCTGCTTCAGCTTCTCCTCGTCCTAGGTTGTTGTCTAAGAAGCCTGTTGGAGTTAGGCAAAGGAAATGGGGGAAATGGGCTGCTGAGATTAGACATCCGATCACTAAAACTAGGACTTGGTTGGGTACTTTTGAAACTCTTGAAGAAGCTGCTAAGGCTTATGACGATAAGAAGATTGAGTTTGATGCACTGGTTGCTTCTGCCTCTGTGTCTGTATCCGAGGTTGTGAAAGCGTCATCCCAGACGAGTCAATGCTCTCGTTCTTCTCCTATTGCTCCTGTTGAGCAAGATGACACTTTAGCTTCAGCTCTCACTTGTGTCAACCCTGATGATGTCTCTAAAGATGAGACTGTTGCTCCAATTCCAACTCCAACTCCAACTCCAACCGCTGGTGGAAACAAGGAAACGTTGTTCGATTTCGACTTTACTGATCTACAAATCCCTGATATTGGTTTCTTTGCAGAGGAGCAACATGGCCTAGACTTTGATTGTTTTCTCACTGATGATCAGCTTGATGATTTTGGCTTGCTTGATGACATTCAAGGATTTGAAGACAATGGTCCAAGCGAGCTACCCGATTTTGACTTTCCAGATGTCAATGAGCTCGAGCTAGCTAACTTCGGCTTCCTCGATCAACTTACCCCTTGCAACATTGCTTGCCCATTAAAAAGTTTTGCAGCTTCATAGGGATTTTACTTATGTTTTCAAGTGAGAAGAGTTTCGTTTTTTTGTTTATGTTTTAAGTTTGATGTTTAGTAGTACTCAAGACATACAAAAGTGTGTTCCGGAGGAAGTATGATCTTAAGACATAAAGCCGGGTTTTGCAAGTAGGATTCAGTGTTTTCAGAGCCGTCCAAATTCAAAGTCTGTTTATTTAAAATTTTTTTGATGTTTTTTTCATAGTTCTTATCGCCTTGCCATTTGGGCGTTAGATTGTGACGTTAGTTTGGTGGTCACTATTTCTCTGGTGATTCGCCGCGCCTTAACAAAACAGCATATTGATGGCTTATTTGCAAATTATACGTTTTAAAAAATTTATTTGTATCATTGTGTAAAGTTATTGAACAGTAGTGAAGGAGAGTGGGAATAAAGAAATAAATGCACGTAAGTGGCAACAAGTCAGGGGTTTGGTTTTGTCAGGTTTTCTTATTAATTCCAAATATTTATAACAGCTGTATCGCATTTTGGTATTGAAAAGTGATTGGGAATGAGGAAAAGTCAAAGGAGATGAGTGTATAGTCAACACTCTCAATAGTATCAGTAACTCTCTTCCACTACTTTACTTTGTGGTTGCACATGCTTTGTTATATCTTTTCTCTGTGCGTGCGAAAACCATGTCTGAAGCACGTGATACTATAAGGAGGTGTAAAAGCTTTGACATGCACATGGAAGTAGAGAGGATCTTGTCTGATCTTATGTTTCAAACTCTTGTTACTTTATTGTAAGAGTATTCACATTCATATCATAATAAGCAAGCCCCTCTTGGTATAGTCAGTGTGATTTTGAATCCATTTTCATTGTCTATTACTTGATTTAACTGTCCTATTCAAGTAAGATCTCTCATGGTCTTTATGTAAAATTGAAAGCAACCACTTCAATCTTTGTTAATACTTAAAAACTACAAGATTAGAACAAGTGATTTATCAAAGCAAGCTTATTGAAGTTCTTATACTAGAGATAGACATTAACAAGGTGCTTTAGTCAGTTTGAAATGATCAATACCAATCTGATGTATGCAAGTGTGTATAATTCAGAGCAGACCCTTCTTCTGAAAACTGGTGATGCAGTCATCAAACATCTCAGGAAGTGACTTGAAGGATCCAAATCCTAATTCTTGTATCTTCCTTGTGTCCATGCTATGTGGACTGTTGTCTCCTTCTTTGTTACCACACCTGAAAAAATAAAGAATCAATCAACGAACCCAACCAAATGATATCAAGTATAAGTGAATCCAGTGAGGGTGAGTTTTACTTGTTCTCAAATGGGTAATTAGGATGCTTGTTTCTTAGCATCTCAATGATCTCAGACTAGTGAGCAACCGAAGTTGAACATATGATTCTCCCAGATACCTTAGGCTCTTCCATAGCCAATATATGAGCAGCAACTACATCATCTATGTGAACAAACCCCACCATAAAATTCGGGTACTCTCCAGCAAGACCTTTGGTAATGGCGAGGATCAAAAGAAGAGTACTTGTTGGTTTTGGTCCAAGCAATGGACCAACCACAAAGGACGGATTCACAACCACCAAATTTAATCCTTTCTCTTCAGCTATTCTCCAAGCGTCTCTTTCCCCTAGAGTCTTTGCATATCCATACCAAAGCTATGCATCAATCAAATCAAGGGGGGTTCTTTACATCAATATTTTAATCCTCTTGGGAAATTCATCAAATTCAAACTCACCAAAATCACAACAAACATCAATAATATCAAACAAACTAGAGATAAGAAGCGTTTCTCACATTGAAGCGTTTTCAGTATTCAGGATCGCTCCAATGCGACTCGTTGAGAGGAGAAGCTTCGGTAGCATCGAAACGGTACCGAATTGAAAAACAAGAGGACGTAAGAACAATCCTTTCCAAAGTGGATTTGAACTTTACACAAGAACTCATCACATTGTTGGTGCCTTTAATGATTGGATCAACCAAACTCTCTTGAACGTTATGATCCTGTGGAATAAAAACAGGAGAAGCAGTGTGGTGGAATACTCCATCTACACCGTTAACTGCTTAGTCAAAGTTTCCTTCCACCACGAGATCAGCTTGGAGAATCTGTAGCCTCTGTTTGGCTCCGTGAAATTCCCATAAAAATCCCACCTTTTCTTCACCCCCTTGCAACACAAGAAATTAAGAAACTAGAGGTTGAAAATCGGAAAAGTTGGAATCTTTTGTTCGAACAGTGTATCCAAGTTCCAGAAGAGATTTGATGATGTAAGAAGCAATGAAACCAGTTCCTCCAGTTACCAAATATTCTGGCATCTTTGTCTTTGCAACGAATTTGAATTTGGAAAAGGCAGAGAGAATGATTTTAGGTTTAATAAAAGTGAGATTTGTGGAAGTGAAAGGAGAGTAGTTGGTCATTCACCTTATTCCTGTGTTCTTCCTCTGTCACCAACCAAATTCACGCGTTGGAAGAATGATAAGTGATCTTATATTTTTTTCAAGAAGTGTGGTTCAAAATATAATTTGGACTAATTAGCAACAGCGATCTTTCGTCTTGTAAACAGAAAATGACATGATGGGAAAAAGAAAAAGAAGATGACATTCCCAAGGGCCCAATCATTGGGCTTCTAAGCTTTTAAATCTCTTCGTTCCTAACATTGGAGGTCCAATACAACGGCGTGGAACTGGAACTCATCCATGTCCATGGGTCATTATCTAAATTTAAATTTGGGAAAATTTGTCAAAAAAAGAAGAAAGAAGTTTATCTTTCAAAATTATTTGAGAAACCATTAATTTTAGCACATACACTTTAAATTTTTAATTTTGATTTTCATTGAATGAACCTAATTTATTCTGTTAACCTGTCCTTAAGTGATTTAACGTAACATATTACGCCTTTATTTTTTAGAACATTGTTGAGCGACCTAAAACAGCGATATTATGATTAAAAAAAAGTCGTCGTTGTTGTCGCTAAATTTTGTAACGACTGTTAAAACGGGACAAAACGATCGCAACGTTTAGATTTACAGTTTGACAAAGATACTTTTCATATAATTATATCTAACATCAAGAAGAAGATGCCCTAACTCTTTTAGTTAATGGACTCTATAGATTTCATTCTTTTTGGAAGCTGGATGTTAGAGTATCATCTCAGAGTAAGCTTAAACTCGATTAATAGCAGAATGTAAAGAGTTGGCTTCAAGATTTCGCGAGGTAAGGGAAGAGAAAAAATACACGAGATTTATAGAGTTCCTCACCAAACCGGTGAGTACATCTCTCTTCGGAAGTTACTCTGGAGCTCACTAATCGCTCTGTTTGTGTTACAGGTTTTCCGAGATCGAGATCAGAGAAGACGAAGAAACATAAGGAAATCGTTACAAAATAAAGAAGAAGATGAAATTGGGCCTAAAAACGAGTGGACTCCTTAATGGGTTTGCGAGATGGGCTTCTTGCGTTCGGCCCACGAGCCAAATTGAAGACAAAACCCGACAATCTCCACCTTTGTCGCTCATTTGGTTTGAATGCGAAACCCTAGCCACATCTCACTATCTCTTCGTCTCCTCTTGTCATCTTCCTTTCCTTCTTCATCTTTTGTTCTTCCATCCACTGCGACTTCGATCTCTGGTGCTGGAACCCTCCAGAAGCTCAGCTCCGCTTCCTTCATGCACCTCGTTCTCGAAGGTTTCAAGATCAAAGACTTGATCTTGCCTTCGTTAGCGTGACGACTCAGCTTCTCTGTAAGTCTCTTTCGCTTCTCTCCCTTAATATGTGTTTTCTAACAACATGCAACAAGAGATCTCATCTTTTATTAGGTTTGTTGATACATATTTACTAACCCTTTTTTTCTTTTTTTTTTTCCCGATGAACCTGACGCTTCTCTGATAACGGATCTGAGTCTCCGAGTAAGGGAAACGGGTAAGTAAAAAAAAACCTCCTATCTCTTCCACATGTTTCAGATTTACGAAGATAGATCAATTTACATTCTTAATCGTCCTTACTGACTAGATCTGACCTTGTCTACTTTTGTTAATACAGCTCCCGACCAACGGATCTTGCGACTGTTCATCTCCTTGAGTGTAAGTGGACTTCACTCCTTACTCTTCCTTATTACCATGATTCTTGTTTATTTGACTTTTGACTTCCTTTTCTTTCTGTTGAATTTCCACAGGTTTCAACAGATTTGAGCTCTTTGTATTCTGAACAACCAGACAAAGCCTCATGTCATGACTCTTAGACTTCTACCATTCTCTAAGACTGCATGCAACCTTTGAACTTCTCACTAGGTATTACCTTAGTAAACATGTCTGCAGGGTTTATAGATGTGTGAATCTTTGTGACTGATCTTTTTATCTCTTGTCATCTCTCTCATGTAGTTGTACTTTACCTGAATATGCTTTGTTCTATCGCTGCACATCCTGTTCTTTGTTAGATAGATTGCACTTTGAGAGTCACAATAGATTTCAACTATTCTTGTACATAGCTTCATCTCTTCGCATATTCCGTGTATCCACACTGCTTCTCTGTTAGCTTATGATAGTGCTATGTACTAAGATTCAGTCGTAGATAATGCTACTACTTTCTGTAGTCATGATCTTCAACTTATCGTATTGTTTCCAATTGTTAAAACATAACCTGAAATTGATATGTGTTTTCTAAATCTGAAGCAAAATGTGCATCACAATAACCTTTTATTCCGAATTTGGAATCCTTTTTGAAAGTTAAACTGATATTTGCTGCTTCAGTTAGATACTTCATTATCCATTTCACTGCTAACCAATGTGTTTTCCTGGTTTTGACATGTACCTGCTGACGGTGCTGATGGAGTAAGCAAGGTTTGGCCTTGAGCCAACCATTGCGTACATCAAGCTCCCTACTGAACTCGTATAAGGTATGTCTTCCATACCTTCAGTTTATGTTTCCTCATCCTCTGTTGCAATACTCTTTGGTTTGAACGGAGACCCGAGTGGTGTAGAAACTGATCTGCTATCACTCATGTTGAATGTATTTAGAATCTACTTGATGTAGCTTTCTTGTGACAATTTAATTGTGCCATGTTTTTTGTCTCTGAAAATATCCATGCCTATAATCATTCTGGCTGGTCCTAGGTCTTTTATCTCAAATTGCTTGCTCAATAACTAGTTTAGAGTTGCAATTTGTTCTTTCTGTGTTGATGCAATGAGCATATCATCTATGTATAAAAGAAGATAGATCATGTCATCAACTGTTTTTCCTTTGTAGTATATACATGGATCATACTCACTCTTCTGAAACTGCTGTTTAGTCATGAAATCATTAAACTTTGCATTCCATTCTCTTGGTGACTGCTTTAGACCGTATAAGGATTTCTTGAGTAAACACACTTTGTCTTCTTTGCCTTTTAGCTCGTAGCCTTCTGGTTGATTCATGTAGATTTCTTCCTGTAGAGTTCCATGTAAAAAAGCTATTTTTTACATCCATCTGCTCTAGTTTCATGTCCAAATTAGTAACTGAAGACAATAGTATTCTAATTGAAACATGTTTCACTACTGGTGCAAATATGTCATTGTAATCAACTCACTCAACCTGTGCATAACCCTTAGAAACCAATCTGCTTTTAAATCTTGGTTTTTCCACTTCTGGTATGCCCGGTTTTAACTTGAATAGCCATTTGCATCCAATTACCTTTTGTTTCTAAGGTTTATCAACTAGTATCCATGTGTTGTTTCTGATGAGGGAATCCATTTCCTCATCAGATGCTTTTATCCATTTCATTTTGTCTTTGCTCTGCATTGCTTATGAGTAATTTTTAGGTTCTTTAAGTTCAATTTCTTCTTAATTTGATAGTGCAGATGCAACTAGATCTAATTCTTCAAACCTAGAGGGAGGTCTTATAATTTTTCTTTCTCGAGCTAATAGGTAATCATCTAAAGTAATTTCCCTTTCTAACTCAGTCGAACCAGATGTTCTTACCCTTATTTCTGTATTTTTTGTCTCTGATTGACTCTCATCATCACTGTTAATTTCTGGGATATACTCTGGACTTGCTCTACCTGATCCTGCACTCCTTTTTAGCTGATTATCCTCTCCAAGTACCTCTTCCAAGTCCACTCTGAATGTTACCTTTTTCTTAGGTTTCCTTTTTTACGGAATTTGCTATCCCTCAGGTTTCTGATTCTATGTGATAAGGTCCTTGTAGAGCTCATCTTCATTAAAGACTACATCTCTGCTTATCACTACTTTCCTTTCTTCGTTTAGCCAAATTCGATAGCCTTTAGTTTCCATCCCGTAACCAATAAAGACTCCTTTCATTCCTCTTCAACTTACTTTATCTTGCACTGTATGAACATATGCTGTGCAACCGAAACTTCTAAGGCGACTATACTCAGGCTTAGAGCTTGACCATACTTCTTCTGGCACATCAAAGTTAATTGATGCTGCTGGTGATCTATTTATTAGGTATACAACTGTATTAGCTGCTTCTGCCCAAAATTCTCCTCCTAAACTTGATTCTGATAGCATGCACCTTACTTTTTCCATTTATGCTCCTATTCATTCTCTCTGAAACTCCATTATGCTGTGGTGTATAAGCACATGTTCTGTATCTCTTAATTCCAACTTCTTTTCATAAATCTTCGAACTGCTTGTTACAGTATTCAAGACCAATATCAGTTCTCACATTTAATCCTCCTCCCTATTTAATTTTCTATTAAAGTTTTCCAGTCCTTGAATGCTTGAAATGCATCACTCTTCCTTTTAAGGAACTGAATCCAAACTTTCTTAGAGTAGTCATCAGTAAAACTGATAGAGTATTGACATCCTGAAATGCTAGGAGTAGTATTTTGTGCGCCCCATAAATCCGAATGGATGTACTCCAAAGTACATTTTGTTGTGCGTTTTGCCCTTTTAAAACTAAGTCAGTGTGCCTTTCCCAAAGCACATGCTTCACAAAATCCCATTGCCTTTATTTCTTCTTTCTTTAGATGACCTTTTCTGACCAAAGTCTCCATTGATCTCTTTTCCATATAAGCTAGTCTATGATGCCATCTAGTCGTAGCATCAATAGATATCGTAGCCACATTAACTTCTGAGCTTCACAGTTTTCCTTTGAGGAAATATAGTCCATTATGATACTTGCCAGATAGAAACTTGTCTCCATTACACTTGTAGAACTGAATGTTAAAATCTTTTCTTTGATAGTAGCATCCTGATTCTTCCAATTAACCCTAAGAGACTAAGTTCCTGCTCATTTTAGTACATATCTTACATCTTTTAAGGTAATTATATTACCCTCTGCATTCTCTATTAAGATTTTGCCAATTCCTTTGATTGGACAGTACAAATTGTTTCCCATGTACACTTCGTTTCCTTCAAATTCCACCAGATCTATAATCAGGTCTAGGAGTTATATGAAACGTACAACCTGAATCCATTACCCATTCCTCGGTAGTTGCTATTAGACTTGCAATATAAGCTGAATTTTCTAAGTTTGTTACGGCAACATTTGTAGATTCCTTTCCCTTTCTATTCTTCTTCTGTGGACAATCACATTTCCAATAGTTTTCATCTCCACATATCTAGCATGCTCTAACTTCTTCATTCTTTTGCCTTGATCTTGACTTTGATCGTCCCTACCCTTAGATTTGCCTCTGTTCTTTCCTGACCCTTTACCATTTCTCTTTTCTGATCTGCCTCTGCCATCAACGGTTAAACCTTCTGAATGATTCTGCCTTTTGTTTAATAGACCCTTCTGCCTTAGGTTTGATTCCATTCCATATGCTCCTGTTATCACATCATCCATAGTTAACGTATCTTTGGTATTTCCAAATTGTAAAGTGTGTATTAGCAGGTCATATTGAGATGGTAAGCTATTTAACAATGCTATTGCTTGATCCTCATCTTGAATGGTGACATTTAAACTTTCCAAGTCTCCGATCAATTTTAGGAACACATCAACATTCTCCTTAATAGACTTGTCCTCATCCATTTTGTATAAAGAAAAATGTGTCTTTAGGTAAACTCTGTTTGCCTTTGTCTTAGTTTGATAATCTCTTTCTAAAGCCTTCCATTGTTTGAATGTTGTAGGTTCATCATTATCTTCCTAAGAACTGAGTTTGATAGACACTGTCAGAGCAAACTCTTTGCTCTTTGATCCTTTAATTCCCACTATGGATCCTTTGTGACAGGTTTGCTTATCTTAATCTCGTTACCTGTTTCTTTATCAATTATCGATACTTTCTCCATAACCTAATTAACTTCATGATCCTTCTCAAGAACAGTGAAAAGTCCATGAATCTCAAACTGCCCTAGCATCCTATATTTCCACAACCCAAAATCTCTTTTACCGTCAAACTTTTCAACCTTGAATTTTCCTGAAATTACTTCCACATCTGAGATTTGAGACGTTCAAAGACTTTGTTGCTTTGATGTTTATGACTGTTCTAATTTAGTGTTTTTGGTTTCTTTAAACGCACGCTAATGCCAATCTCTTTTTATTATCTTGCGAGTGATTTGACGTCTTTGATATTTCTTTCTTCTCAACGTCTACCGGAGAAGAAGATGAAGAACTGCACCAAACTTGTATCAGGTATTCCCTTTTCTCTTAACCTCCTCGTCAATCTTCTGCTCCGAGCTCGATACCTCTGATCTTGCTCCTAACCGGTAGCTCTGATACCACTTGTTAGAGTATCATCTCGGAGTAAGCTTAAGCTCGATTAATGGCGGAATGTCAAGAGTTGGCTTCAAGATTTCGCGAGGTAAGGGAAGAGAGACAATACATGAGACTTATAGAATTCCTCACCAAACTGGTGAGTACATCTCTCTTAGGAAGTTACTCCTGAATTCACTAATCACTCTGTTTGTGTTACATGTTTTTCGAGATAGCGAGCGAGATCGGAGAAGACGAAGGAACATACGGAAATTGTTACAAAATAAAGAGGAAGAAGAAATTGGGCCTAAAAAACGAGTGGACTCCTTATTTTTTAGTTTTGTTTGTAAGTAAAAGAAACTTAGAAAGCAAAGAACACACAAGAATTTTACGAGTTCAAGACCCAAACCGGAATCCCTACGTTTCGCCGAAAATCACTTGAATCTCCACTAAGAAACTTGCTCTTACGATCTTTCTCTCACTTTTTCTAACAACCTAATTTTAAACCCTTAAAGAGTTCAAGCTACAGTCTAAAATAGGAGCAAAAAAGATTTACCCGACAATTTGCGCAGGCTTCCCTAGGGATTTGTTGATCACTGCTTGTACGGATGTTGCATCTTCACGCGCTTTATCGGCATGCCTCGTTGTCTCTGATTTTGCACTTCCTTCGACATAGTGATGCCATGAGAGAAAGACTAACTTTTGTTCCGAGCAAAAGAAGAAACAAAGTTATATTACTTGGGCTTGAACTTTAATTCATGTTGTTGACTTGGGCCTTCAGGTCTATCAAGCTTTGTGAGTTTAAACCGAAACGGATAATATTCAATAAAGTTTAGAATTAAGACTAGAAATTAGCAAAAATTAAAGGTTTTTTTTAATCAGAAGCAAAAGTTAAAGGTTTAAAACATTTATGTGGAAGAACTTGCAGAATTCTTTTGTCTTAATCGATATTGCTCTTAATCTATTAGATGATGAATAACTCTAGAACCTGGTCAGAACTTGCAGATTTGGAAGACTTTATTAAGGTTTTAGAGAGAACTAAAGAGACAGAGAAGAAAAAATAACGAATTTTTTTATTTATTTATTAAAGTGCCACTTAAGAAAAAAGAAACAAAAGAAAGAAGAAATTAAACAGTTAAACTTCGTTTTCTTTTTCAAATTATATTATCTTTTTCAACTTTTACTTTGTCTTTCATCTTCATCGTCTTTGTCATCTTCATCGTTTATTCGTCTTCTTCTTCAGAGATTTTTTCTCTTACATTCCACCTTTTATCTCGTTTCTTCATCTTCGCCATCTTCATCGTCTCCTTGAAAGGTAATGTAGCATATGTTTATGGATTTCGAAAGCTCAAATATTCGACTTTGAACTACATTTTACTACTTTTTCTAGGTTTAGAAATTTTCAAAAGTTAATTTTTTTACTTCGTCTCCTTCGTCTTTGGTAGCGTCCCTGTAGACTTTGGTTGAGTAAGTTTATAGTGTCGTCGACTTTGTTTTTTTTTTTGGCAGACTTTGGTTCATAGTCTGCCATATTCCGGCAGACTTTGGGAGACTTTGTTTTGTCTGGCGGACTTTTGTTCATAGTCTGCTAGAATTTGTTTTGTTTGGCGGATTTTGGTTCATAGTCTGGCAGACTTTGTTTTGTCTGGCAGACTTTGGAGACTTTTGCAGACTTTGGAAAAACATTGGCTAACTTTGGTAGATTTTGGTTGATTAATGATCTAGTGTGGTAGACTTTGATTTTCTTGGCAGAATTTGGTAGACTATTTTAAACGATTTTCTTGTTTATTTTTCACAGATATGGGGGAAAACGAGAAGTACCCTGTGAGGGCTGTTGGAATAGGAAAAATCCCGTTGTGGACCCGATCCATCAGCCACTACTGCAATTTGAGGAAGATAATAGAGTTGAGGGGGTCTTATTGGCGTTGATGCTTACAATGAGATAGAGAAGAATTTTTAACTTGGGATTATACTGCAATTTCCGGCACAAGGTTCTCATGCAGCAGCAAACATGTCGAACACCTGTTTGGTAATATGCTTCACACACCTAATGTGAATGAGGTGTAGGTGTTGGCCGATGGTCGGCCAGTGAGATTTTCTCTGCATGAGTTTTACCACATCACACAGATGAATTGTGGGTTGCCTGACATTAATGATGGAAACTTAGCTTCAGTAGAGTTATGGGCTGACATGGGTTTAGACCATGGTGATGGTCCAATATAGACATAGCTTGAAAAGGAATTAAAGGGATGCAAGAATTAGTCTCTTGCCAAGAGGAATATGGTGGGGTTGCTGGTGGTGTTATATTGTGTAATATTTGGTCTCCACAAGAATAGTATGATACCAGTTTTCTATGTTAAATTGGTGACGAATCCGAATAGATTTGAGAGGCATCCTTGGGGGAGAGTAGCATTTCAGTCCCTCTTGAAGTTGATCTGTGGTGCCTCAACGACAACGACGAGGTTGAGTGTACATGGCTTTGTGCATGTTCTTATAATATGGGCGTATGAGTTTATCCCACATCTAAGTTTAATGTGCGGATGTAAATTAGCTGGCTCGATTCCACTTTTGCGATGGACTACGCGTAGTTACTGTCGTATAGATATTGAGGATGTCTTCGACTCTGATAAGATGACATCCGACAACGACAAGGTAAGCTTAATTCATTGACTAACTTTGATTTAACGTGTGGTTTAGTTTGGCTGACTTTGTAGTATTTTGGCTAATGTTTTATAATGTCTGTTTTAGTTTGACTGACTTTGGCTGACTTTGTAGTATTTTGGCTAATGTTTTGTAACGTCTATTTTAGTTTGGCTAACTCTGGCGGATGTATTTTGGCTAATGTTTTTTGTAACATCTATTTTAGGTTGGCTGACTTTGGCAGATATTTTTTGGCTAATGTTTAACGTCTTTTTTTAATTTGGCTCACTTTGTAGATGTATTTTGGCTAGTTATTTATAACATGAATTTGAGATTGGCTGACTTTTGTTGGCTGATTTTGTAGGTGAATGTGGTGTACCTTATTCTAAAGCCTTACGATGACATATACCCTGAGTGACCTACTAAATATCGGGATCCCAAAGTTGACAGAATGATCTGATACATTCTAGATGAGACATTAGATGAGACATTTTGGGCTATACTGGCTCCTGCAAAAAGGAAGGTCGATGAGTTACAAACTGAGCTCAGAAGTGCTAAGAAGGCTAAATGTGCTAAGAAGATGGCTGAGAAGAAGGAATCTATTAGTCAAAAGAAGGCTCACGATTCCGCTTTGTCAAATGATACACCAAAGGAAAAAAGAAGTCTTATGATAGTCCAAAGGCAAAGGATAAGCCAAGGGCAAAGGATTCTGATATGAATTTGGCGAAATTTCAGAAGGTCGCCAAAGAAAATGAAAAGGAAAGATTGGAGAGGAAATGGAAGAAGTAATTCGAGGCCAAAGAGTAGACCAAGCGGTGACTGATGAACGACTTTGTAGGCTTGAGGAAGCCATGTCACAACAAAACTTGATCAATTAACGCCTCGTCAAGCTGATAGAGTCAAGACCAGCAGAGGTGGTGATGACATTGGAAGAGCCTACAAAGTCTCCTGTGTATGAAAGTCAGACTCTTGAAACTGAAGCCTCATGTTCTCAAAAAATGGTACGTAAAAGTGTACTTGATTATGAGAGGGACTAAGTTTCGAGGACTCAATTATGTATGTATACTATACACAATAATCAAGAACCACACCATGTTCTTTGTAAACTTTGTGGCAGAGTTTGGTTGATTTTGTTGATGTATTCTATACACAACAATCAAAAACCACACCATGTTCTTACTATGTATTTGAGCGCTAAAAGACATTAATAATGTAACTATGTATGAGCTAATATAGTTGTACTAACTCCATCATGCTTTCTTTCCAGAAGGAAAGGATATCTAAGGAGCAGCAAAACTCACAATCTTCCCCAACATCTGACAATGTACATGTACGTTACATATGACTATTAATTTGATTTACATACGTGTAGTTTAGCTATGTTGACTTTGGCTCACTTTGGCTAATGTTTTATTAGCTAGGCTGACTTTGGCTTAATTTGGCAGACATTAATAATGTAACTATGTATGAGCTAATAGAGTTATACTAACTCTATTACATTTTATTTCTAGAAGGAAAGGATATCTAAGGATCAGCAAACATCACAACATTCCCCAGCATATGAAAATGTACATGTACGTGAGATATGACTATTAATTTGATTTACTTACGTGTGGTTTAGCTTGGCTGACTTTGGCTAATGTTTTATTAGATAGGCTGACTTTGGCTCACATTGGGTAATGTTTTATAACATGTTGACTTTGGTTAATATTTTATAACGTGTAGTTACATCTTATGTTTTGTAGAAGGAACATAATTATGAGGAGAAGAAATTCTCACACACTCTTTCCCCAGCCTTACGACTTCCTCACAATCAAACGGTTTTTTAATTGTTCTTAAATTATTGGTAGTACTTTGGTGAATTGTGTTGTCCTTACATTGTTTCCCTTTTGTTTGCAGAAGGAATAAATGTTTGAGGAGCATGAAACGTCTGACCCTTTGTCCCCAGCTTTGAAAATTGTAAGAAACGCTGAGGTTAGTAGTCAATTGCAAACTTTGCAAAGTCCTACTTTGGATTTGGGGTCAACGCAGGAGAAGACAACACAACGTGAAGACGAATGTTAAATTCTGAGCAAAGCAATCGCTCAAGGCAAGGATTTGATTTATATGGAGGATGTTCTGCCAAGGGCATTACGGCAACATATTTTCGCTGTGTACCAGGTAGTTTGTTTGACTTTGGTTGACCTTGGTTGACCATGGTTGACTTTGGTTTATATTTGTTGATATTTAACTTCGGTTTTGTGTAAAATTCAGAAATCACCATTCGAAGGAAGCTCTGTAGTTAAGGGCCTCATGGCTGACATAACGCATACCTCATACAATCCATTTGGACCAGTAGATAAGTCCAATATGAAACGGCTACGTAATCTAGTCAGACGTGAATTGTAAGTCCCTTATATGACTCTTTTATTTTACTATATTTGTGTTTGGTGTTTGCTTACCATCAACACTTAAAAGGATAACTCGGTGGATGACATCAGTCCTTTAGCTGAGTTCTACTGCCAATTGCTGATGCCTAGACATATGTGGCCACAAGACTACTACGGATGGTTAACAGATTTGGTAAGTTTCTTAGTTACATTTGGTTGACTTTGGTTGTGTTTGGCTGACTTTGACATACTTTGATTGTGCATATATTTCGTATAAGACATATGCAGACTCTAACTCTGTACAAGAGTGATTGAATATCGTTCCTTGACCCTTCATTATGTGTCTACTGTTGTTTGAAGTACGAGTCCTTCACGACAAACCCGCAGTAGTATATCTTCGAAGAATTTATGCGGAAAATGTATGCCGGTAGAGCCCCTGTATGGTTTCCTACGAACAAGCAATGGTATTGATATGTGGACACCTTGTACGCATGTCATAACATCAACATATTCATTGGGTAGCCTTGGAGATCGATTTACTACTAAGACCGTTAAAATCTACGATCCTTCTACCTCAACCGTATCGCATCAAGTATTGATTGACTCTGTGAGGTATGATTTATATTGGTTTATCTTGGCTGAACGTGGCTGAGCTTGACTGAGCTTGGTTGATCTTGGCTGATCTTGGTTGATCATGGCTGATATTGTTTTCTTATGTTTTTTTGCAAGCAGGCCGTACTCGAGGATGATACTCTATCTGTGGAGGTCCATGTTAGCTCATAAGTTACAGAAATGGACCAAGGCGAGGGCTTTCTCTGTCACCAGGGTAAAGGGAGCCCCGGTCAACGAACAATCAGGCGATTGTGGCATTTACACCCTCAAGTTTATTGAGTGCTTAGACCTTGGACATGGCTTTAGGAGATTAGATGATAAATTCGTCCCTTTTCTCCGCCTGAAATTCACCTTTGAGGTCATGGATTACCTCCCACTTCTGGAGACAATTTCATGCATAGATCCTTATCCGCGGTTTGAAAATGTTGATAAGCAAGTACTCATTACTGCGTTACAAGGGGTGTTTTTGTAGTGGAAGTAATTAACTTTGTATATATGTATATTTAATTAATTAAGTTTGTATATGGTCGTGTATATGGGCTTTAATTAACTTTATGGTTTTAATTAACTACTTCCATTGTATTACTATTAATTAACTTTATGTATGGCTTCATTTAACTTTCCAATTAACTTTGTATACATATCTAGTTTATAACCACTAATGTATTAATTTTGCTTCAATTAACTTTGTATACAGTTTAGTCAAAGTAAGCTCAACTAATATCCGCCAAACTATGCCACACTATGGCGGATATTGGCTGAGCTTTGGTTGTACTTACACGCGTCCAATTTTGATGTTAGTTTAGCTTAATTCGACATGGAAAATATAACTCTACCTCAACTCTACAATGTATATTTAACTTAAGAAATAATATTATTGTAATGTAATGTCGATAATATAGTTTGGTGAAACTTGGTAAACTTTCAAGATTGGACGTGTGCTCTACATGTCCGAACGTTGTGTCCCATACCATTACATCGCGAACAATTAGTCACTTTCCTTGGGCGTTTTGCCTCTAATGAGCACTCAAACCAACCTTCCATCCGCGCGTTTTTTGGCCGATCGGGTTGGTTACGTACAATATGAGGTAAACAAACATTAACCAACACCTTTTCGGGTATTGGAAGTGTTGCATCTCTTGGCATTACACATTTAGCATATGCATAGTACAAGTAACTCGTATAATAGTAAGGATCTGTGAGGTCGATCTTTAAACGCTGCCATGCTTCTGCTACGACTAAGGCATGTACACAAGGTATTTTATCCATGTTAAACCTTTTGCAAGAGCATTTTTTCTCCGTCAAATTAACCACATGTGATGAGACCGAACACGTGACAATAACTTGATGCTCGTCAATGTTTTGCACATTGTATTGTGTGGCTTCTAGGAGTATATTCTGCATGGCCAAATAAGAAAAACATTAATGCCAAAATAACCAAACTCCACCGAACTCAATTAAAATATACAAGATCAAACATGATCAACCAAGATCAGCCAAACTCCGCCACACTGTGGTAGAGTTTGGGTAATCTTGGTTGACCTTTCTTCTTACGAAGCTCAGCCAAGGTCTGCAAATGTGTGACGAATCTTGGCTGAGCTTTCTTCTTACAAAGTTCAGCCAAACTCTATCAAGATTAACCAAGATAACCTAAACTTTATCAAAGTGATACCTTAAGAAGTTTTTCGATTGCGGATGTGAGAATTATCAATGTAATCGCGGCCTTTGCCCTCCTTTTTGAGAACCACATTGTTAACATTGCCCTTATGGAATCTACAAGTTGCATAATAAGGAATGTTCGCGCTTCAGCTAACGTATGATTGATAGATTCTGCAATGTTTGACATGGTGAAATTGTATATATTCCTTGGAAAATGTGCACGACTCCATAAACGAACATCTGCCTTTAACAAATACTCATACAACCTTCGATCTAGTCTCTCTATTTGGCTAAAGATTGCATTAAACTCGTCGCGCCTATATGCAGTTGCAACCTTCTAATCAACTTAAAGGACTCTCCTCCTTTGAAATTTGTCAAGCGGATAAACTTTTGTTAAGTGCCTTGGCTATTGATCTATGCCTATATGAAACGATGGCCAACTCTTGATCATCCGGAATAATGCAGTTGAGTTGTCTAAAAAACCATTCGCAAGATTCATCATTTTCTGTATCAACCACACCAAAAGCCATAGGGGAAAATGTTGAAATTCCCGTCTTGCATTGTTGCCGTGAGTAGATTCCCTTTATATTTTTCTTGTAAAAACGTGCCATCCACAACAACAATCTTCCTCATGTACACAAATCCTATGATGCTTGCACCGAATGAAATGAAAAACCTATCATATCCATGTACTTTCTGCTTGATAATTGTTCCCATATGTGCTCGTCTAATCCTATATAAATAAAAAGAAAGTTCTTCAAAACTGTTATCTGAAGTACCTCATGTAACTAAAGCTCGAGCTTCTATTAAAGTACGATGCGCCTTCCAGTACATGATCTGGACAGTAGTAACAAAGAAAGGAAAAGTTAAAACACAACTAAAGTATGTAAGAAGAAAGCTCAACTAAGATCCGCCAAACTCAGCCACATTTTGGTGGATCTTGGTTGAGCTTTCTTTTTACGAAGCTCAGCCAAAGTGTGTGGTAGACGTTGGCCAACATCAGCCACACTATGCTGACCTTCGTAAGGTTTGGAAGAAAAAAGCCAAGATTCGCCAAACTCAGCCACACTTTGGCTGAGGTTGGCCAAAGTCAGCCACACTCTGGCAGACCTTGGCTGTCTTTGGTTGAGCTTAAATCTAAAAGATCTATCAAAGTGTTTTAGTCTTTATTAGCAAACTCGTTCAATTCCAGATTGGCGAGTCAGGGGGATCTTATTACCAAGGATCGATCAGGGATAAATAAAAAAAAGGGTTCCGGCCGGGCTAAAGACTGCCGACTTCGCCAGCCTCGCTCCGTACCGATTTCCTCCTGCTTCGTGCGCTTAGAATAAAAAACGAGAAACTGTCTAATAATTGTATCTACATAAATTCATATCCATTAGATTCTAATTAAATATAGAGTGAAAATAGTTGGAAAGAAGTTGTTAATAATAGATTACCAAGGGAAATAGGTAAAAGAAATTTCCATCCAAGATTTAATAGTTGATCCATTCTTTATCGTTTTAACAATCGAAATATGGTCGAAAGAAAAAATCTCTATTTGAAAGGGCTTCCCATTTTGCTCGCCGCTACTACGGGAATCGCTTTTGCTTTCTTTTCTTCTGGCTATACTGAGCTACAACCAAGCTCAGTAACATGAGCGGGAAGAACAGAAGAACCAAAACCACCAATAAAATCCAAGTATAAACGACCAAGAATATCAAGCGTTGCTTGACGTGCCCGAGATGACCTATCCGTAACTGAGCAACTGTGCTCTCCACAATATACTCGAATATAGAAATAAGGACTTTTAGTATCATGGCGTGAAGCCCAGACTCTCCATGTGCAGTTTGGTACCCAACATCTAACAACCAATATCATTCTCGTCGATGACAAAACATCAAAGTCAAACCTATGTAAAACATAAAATATCTTCAACCTTGATTCAAGATCCTCTTTTGTGGGATATATTTGTCCAACACCTAATTGAAGGGACCTCATTTCGATGTCTAAGTACTCATCATTAAATGTCGAGTCTTTTCTTTTCTTGTGAGGAAGAGTCTTTCTACCGTCTTCTTTGCACCTCCTCTGGAAACTTATGAAGTCTTCATCACCGGACCTTGCACCATCTACATCATCGCAGTAGTCGAATCTCATTTATGCTTCTTCATCGTAGTCAACATGTTTTTTCTCTTCTTTTTTAAGAGTCTGCCTAGCTCTACAACACGATGAATCAAATTGTTCACTTTCTTCCACCAGAACATGAGATCTCCTTGAAATCTCCACACAAAGACGAAATGACTCTTTCCAAAATTGTTGCACATACCCACACAATTGCCTCTCGTTGGTCACAATGATAGGAGATGTTTTTTGTGGTAGTGCGTGCATGAGTTCTTTTGATATGTAACTCAGTTTTACCTTGAAGATTTGTTGATTTAGATCAAAATCTTCATGAACCATCCTCACGAACTCATCATAACACATATCTTTACTCAATTCAATGATTTTTACAACCATGAGAAGTATCTACTACAAAGAACCAATGATTTTGGTCAAATTTCCAACTCCCACAAACTAAAATAATTTGATCCATAAGCTCAAAACCACGAAAATAAAGATAAGATAAGGAATCAGGCAGAGCAACAATGGTGATATGTGTAGAGCTAACAAAGAGGTTAGAGGTAGGTGATGCAATAATTAAGGGATAAATTTTACATTCTATACAAACTAGGTTAAATGAATCATGGCAAAACCAATATCATAGTTTGGCGGATCTTGGCTGAGCTCCGTAAGGTCTGCTCCAAGAAAGCTCATAAATAAGCTTAGCCAAGATCTGCCATAGTTTGGTGGATCTTGGTTGAGCTTCATAAGAGAAGAAAGGTCCGCCAAAGTTTGCCACACTGAGGTTAATCTTGACTGAGTTTCGTAAGAAGAAAGCTCAGCCAAAATATACCACAGTTTGGCGGATCTTGGCTGAGCTTCGTAAGAGAAAAAATGTCCGCCAAAGTCTGCCACACTGTGGGCGGAGCTTGGTTAACTTTGGTTGTGTTTCTGTGGCGCGCACGCTTATGTGACATGATTCATTAGTGACATTTTTGTTATTACGTATTTGTTTATACATCAGAAAAGGGTATATTGACAATTAAAAAAGAAAAGAGTATTTGAATAATTATGGATAATATATAGCATTTAAGTCATTACCCTATAATTCTAGAGTGTTTAAGTAATTACCCTAAAATAAATGATTTTAAAACTATTTTTAAAAAGTTGAGCTTTTCTCATTTGGTAACTGATTTGGCCAAACTAATAGTTCATATATATGCAAGTGGCATTTAGTGTAGTGGCAGTTGGTAAGTCCACAAGAGGCATGCGCACTTGCACATCCTGTGATCGAGTCCCCCCGCTTGCATTTACAAGAACTTGGCTAATGGACCAGCCATTTGTGGCCCAATGTTGACAAAAAAAAATAGTTCATATATATAGAATTCAATTATACTACAATGTAAATAGATATTATAAACAAAAAATACTATTTTCAAAAGATGAAATTCTTTAAAAAATTTATTTAAATTTGGTATGTAAAAGAACAAACTAAACTTATGAAACTATAAATGAACTTTTTCTTAATCATCATAATCAAAGCTAGGAGACAAAAACTAAAAGATTAGGTCAATACTTCATTATTGTTTCTAATTGATACCAGAATTCACAACACATGATAGAGATAATAATAATGCATGGTCCAACAACAGGTACACATATAATATTATCTAAATCAAAATTAATAGAAATGGTTGGGAAAATGGTCTCTTAATGAATTATCAATCCTATCAAATCTCACCCAATACTATATATTATACAACACGTCCCATTCATCTTTGCTACGTAAACTAGGTTTATTTTTCTAGTAGACGGAAACGAAATCATCCCTACTTTTTAGTTCATCATGATCCGATAAATTACAAAGATTCCGAAACGAATTATGAGTTTGGTAAACGCTTAAATAATTGGATTGAAAAAACTGATTCATAATTCAACTTTCAAATTTTTAATAATATCACACAGAACAATATAACTTCCAAAAATCAAACACAGATTAAAAAAAACAATAAAAATAGATTTAAACACTTGATTAATCATTTTTTGTCATAAGTTTGGTAAGTTTTACCATTTTTATTTTCATCAATTTAAACAGATTGTTTAAAAAACAAAAACAAATAACACGTTTAAGTTGCAGAGCAGGGACGAGGACGATTTAGGGTTTGTGGGGACGGTGGCTGATTCCGACCGGTACATGCGGATTCGGCCTCCTCCGCTCATCGATTCTAGACGGCGCAGGGGTGGCGAATCTAGGAAGCCAGGTTTTGAGGAGATCAGGAGATCGAGAGGGAACCGATTTGGTGTATCCGAGGGCGGTGGTGAGTAACAATCGATACTTTCGCGGGTGTGAGTCAGGTAAAAACGGTAAGTATTCTCAGTTAAGGTTTTGGATTTGTGGCGATTCTCTGGAAATCCTTGGATATCTCTTTCTGCGAAGATGATATGTTGCTAGATAAATTGGACATAACGATGGAAAACATAGTTGTTACAGTAATTGGGTTTAACCCGGGGAACAGATCCACGGATGATGATAACATTACATTCACATCCAAGGGTTTCGTAATGATCCGAGGTAGAGTGAGAAATAGGTCTACTTGTCCACGGTCACATACAGAATGTTGCCGGAGTAGTTATATGGAATTGGAATGGCTCCTTAGGAGAATTCGACCTGGAAATCTAAAATGTTCTAAGGTAGAGGTTTTTAATAGAGACATAGTTGGAAAATGGCTTTCAGTATTGGAGTTCCAAATGGGAGTTAAGCAGGAAATGACAATTCTACAAACTAGATCAGTAACAATCCTGATTTGGCTGGCGATGGTTGAATTATGTGTCAGAGGTTGGCTACTTTGTGTTCAATCATCTCAATGTGAGAAACAGGGGAAATTTGGTTATAGGATTAAAGCTACAAGACTTAAATGATATCGTTTTTCAATGGAAGTATAATCTAAGAATTAAGGAGTTTATACATAGCAAAAAGGTCTGGGAAAGGAAACTAAAGAAAATGAGAAAATATCTTAATCATAGACAATTTCTCAAGAATGCTAGTTCTGTGAGTTTTGGAATTGTAAGCACACATGCCCACATTTTCATATCTAGGGATATTTGGATGAGTGGTATTTTACATGATAGTGTCATGGGTATTTTATATTTTGAAGAGAATTCACTTACTCATAAGACATGGTGTAGCGGATATTATAAAGCTAATATTGTGCTTCAAATGCTAATTCATTTTTGGATATTAGGTGCAGAGTTGGGACAAAGTGTAATAATCTGCCAACTGTGGAGGTATGCGACAGTATTTGGCAACGCATGGGTAACAGTATCTCGGGAAAAAGATGTACTCGGGAAGACGAAGGTCAGGTTTCTGAGACTCTTATATGTTGTGGTTATAATACCCTGGGCGGAATTGGCCTTATGGGGTAAAAGTTTTATGATCGGTGGGTTTATTGGAACATAGATTAAGATTCATAAATCTATTAGGGAAGACTAAAAGCTATAGGTTGTGTAATACAGCAGAGCTCAAGCATTACAAAATTTCAGTAACCCCTGAGAATCTTTGCTATATACAATCTATGATGTTAAAACTGGAGGAAAATATCAAAATGCTATGTAGTATAAAAGTTCATGATTCGGATGAATGGAAACCAAGATGCCTTAGTGACAAGATAGAGTCTAGAATAGACAAAAAGTCTAGATGGCTGATGGATTATACTGAGAAAGAGATTAATACCTCTAGGATTGGTATGTATGCTTATGTATGTAGAAAGAAGATATTGGTTCTTCTTTGTTGGACAGAGGAATATTGAAGTCGATATAAGTTACAGAGCATAGAGACTCGGTCTATCTTCCTATATATTTGGTGGAATGGAATCAGAATAGTTAAACAAATATCTAAGTGGGTAACATCTTTTTTCTTCCTTCATGAATTGGCAGGGATTATGATAATCTGGAGGGACAAAGATGTGATTTTCAATGGGATACCTAAACAAAGATATATTAAGGTAACGATTTCGACTCTAGATAGATATAATTTCAATTCTCTAAAGATTAGGGTGGTTGATATATCGACTTTGGAATTCAGTTATAAATATGATCTAAGGAAAATATACTATATATGTGGGATAAGGATAAGATACAATTTGAATTTTCAAATACAAAGGATAATTCCGGATCCTATAGAGAATCTAGGGCAATTTTGGAGATCTCATCCTATAAATACTAGAATAGATCTCGATGGGTTTCTAAGAGCTGTTAGTATACCAACTGAGAAAATAGTTAATAGGTGGTTTATAGTAGCAACAAAGAGATACCGGGGAAGAATGTCTCAAGCATACGTGGGTAGGAAAATGGCTGAGGTGGGTCACCGATTAGAGGTATGAAAATCAAGATACAAAAAATTGATAATACTGACTTACTAAGTCGTTCATCTAAGGTCTTAATGGGGCGTTGCTTGAATCCCCTAAACCAGAACGTATATACACTCCTCTTTCGAATGCCTCAGTTCTGGGATTTGGTAGGACAGGTTAGATGGCTTAATTTAGGAAATGGACGTTTCCAATTTGAGTTTAAGTTAGAAGAGGATTTAAATCGGGTTTTGGAGAACGGAGCCATCAACTTTGATGGCTGGATGGTCACATATGCCCCATGGAGGGCTATGGCTGGAGCTGATTTTCCAAGTACAATCCAATTATGGGCTCGGTTCACTCTTCCATTTGAATATCGAGTGGAAGAAGTGTACAGAATCGTGGCAGAATCGATAGGTAAAGCCATATAGGTAAACATAGTAAAAGGGATGGTTCTTGTGGAGATGCCTTGTTCTAAGCCTCTCGTTTTCTCGTCTGTATTAGAATTCGAGGAGGGTAAAGAGTTGAGGATATTAATAGAATATAAGAGATTAGTCGGATTCTGTAGCCTTTGTTTTAGAATGACCCATGAGTCTAGTAAATGTTATAAGGCTAAAAACCTGAATGTAGGAAGTGGGAATGTCGATCATGGTAAGCAGGTGGTCGCTCCGAAACCAAAAAGTTACAGAGGAGCTGCCATTATGGGCATTACACAAGGAGAAGGTGGAAAACCAGCTCCGCATTTGGCAAAAGGCCGCAGGCGAGGAGTCTCCTCGTTAAGGCCGAGAGTGGAGCCAACTAAAACAGTAAGTTGGAATTCATACTTTATCAAATTACAGAACTGTTGGTATCCTTTAGGCACAATATTAAGGTGTTATCTATTGGTAATACTATTGGCTGTATCGATTTGTACCTTTCAGGTACGAAGATCACTGTTTCAGCAAACAGAAAAGGCGGCTCTGGAAATAGGTAAGCTGGAAACTGAGGAGGGTAAAGTAGTGGAAACTGCTGAATTGGAGAAAATGGCGGATCCATAATCAGAAAACAAAGAAGTTTCTGAGACTAAATCACCAATGGGAGACATCTCGGCTGCTGATGGTATATAGCTAACCCTCAGCGAAGAGGAAGCGGTCAATGAGGCTGGAGATACGGACTTTGACCAGGATGATACTCTTCAATATACAGAAGAGGATTTGCTGGAAGACATCGCCTTCTGTGAAGCGGTGGCAAACGTGGATACTATGACTGAGGCAGATCGAGTTAGAATCAATGCCGAATTGGAGCAAACTTTGCAAAAGTGTAAGGTCACGGAGCATGCCAAGCAGAAAGGTGATCCCACCAAATCGACCTCAAAGACTAGCACATCAATTAGAGGTGTTCGATTCAAGAAGGCTTTAGCTTTAAAAGCAATGTCGCCTTGGAAAACTCCAAAAAACAAATTAGTTAAGGAGAACATACCTAGGGATAAGGACAAGAGTCCAATGAAATTTTAAATTCTTTAAATGTTTAATGTTATTTGTTGGAATTGTCAAGGAATTGGCAATATAATTTCAATTAGCTATTTGCGAGATATTTGGAAGCGTTTTAAACCAGAGTTTTTATTTCTTTCTGAGACCAAAAATAATATTATTATTATGGAAAAAATTCAACTTCATTTTGGTTATAATTTTTTAACGGTCGTGGAGCCTAATGGCAAAAGTGGGGGATTGGCCTTATATTATATGGATAATATGAATGTGAAAATTAATCATAAAGATCATAATATGATCGATATATCAATGGAGGTGAAGGGACAAATAAGTTTTATAACGTTCATTTATGGAGAACCGGTATTGCATTGAAGGGAATATGTGTGGGAGAGACTAACTAGAATGGGAATTCAGAGATCAGAGCCCTGGTTGGTAACTGGGGATTTTAATGAACTTGCAGGCAATCATGAAAAACTAGGCGGGTCATTAAGACCTGCTTCTCAGTTTGTAGCATTTAATCAAATGTTGCAGGATTGCGGTCTGATTGATTTTCCAAAACTAAGAAATGTCTGGTCATGGCGGGGTGTCCGGTAAAACAGAGTAGTTCGCTGTATTTTGGATAAGAGTTTTGGGAACGAAGAATGGCATGAACTGTTCCCGAAATCAGTCGTGGAATATTTAGATATGATTGGATCGGATCATCGCCCAATGGTGGGACGATTCTCAGATGACGCAATGCAAAAACGTCGTCAGTTTATTTTCGATAGTCGCTGGATTGGGAAGACAAGATTTTCTGATACTTTTGATCTTAGTTGGGGAGAACATAATTCTAATTCAACGTACTCCATATCAGAAAATATAAGGAGGTGCCGTCGGGAGTTATCAAAATGGCGCCATAACACTATTTCCACAGGTAGGAAAAAGATTAATGAATTAAAGCAAGCAATAGAAGACTTGAAAAATAGTACAGTGCCAGATCAGGACATGATATGGGCTGCTAATAAGGAATTGAGAGAATCCTATCTAGATGAAAAGAGATACTGGAAACAAAAAGTAGAAACAGATGGCTCCGGGAAGGTGATGAGAATACTCGATTCTTCCATGCCCAAACTAAGCAACGCAGAGCCCGGAATAGGATAATCGGATTGCTATCGCGAGAGGATGTATGGATAACTAAGAAAAAGGACATTCATGCCGCAGCCGTAAGGTATTTTACCGAACTATTCTCCAGCAACGGAGACTCGACAATGGCATTAAACGAACTAGAAACTAAAATTACTAATTTTGATAATCAAATGATGATGTGTCCTGCGACGGTTTTGGAAGTCCATCAGGCCCTGTTCTCGATGGCAGCAGACAAGGCACCAGGTCCGGATGGTTTGATAGCTTTATTCTTCCAAGAATCTTGGGAGATAGTTAAGGAGGACTTAGTCAAATTGGTAAAAAACTTTCTTTGGAATGGCTGTTTTTAGAGAGACTTAAACAGAACAAATCTATGTCTCATTCCAAAAGTTTCGAGACCTACGAGGATGGTGGAATTTATACCAATTAGTTTATGCAATGTTACATATAAAGTAATATCAAAGGTAATATGCTTAAGACTGCGAAAGATACTACCTAAGTTAGTGTCGGAAACGCAGTCGGCTTTTGTTGCTGGAAGAAATATTTTGGACAATATATTAATTGCACAAGAAATATTTCATGCTTTGAGGACGAATAGCTCCATGAAAGGAAAGTACATAGCTGTAAAGACCGACATGAGCAAAGCCTACGACCGTGTCGAATTGAATTTTGTTCGAATTCTTTTACAGAAGTTGGGTTTTAGCGACGCATGGATCAAATGTATAATGTTCTGTGTCACAAGTGTGAAATATTCAGTTTTAGTAAACAGGATGCCGGGAGGTAGGATCATACCTAACCGAGGACTCAGACAAGGAGACCCAATGTCCCCCTACATCTTTGTCTTATGTACACAGGTCCTGATCGCTAAATTACGGCAGGCTGAATAGAGGAGTCTCTTAACTGGACTTTCAATTGCCAGAACTAGCCCATCAATAACACACTTGTTGTTTGCAGATGATAGTCTATTTTTTTGTAGAGCCTCAAAAGAGGAAACACAACAGATATTAAGGATACTTAGAGAATACGAAGAGATTTCGGGACAACAAATAAATTTCACGAAATCCTCGGTTCAATTTGGGCAGGGGATACCGGTAGCTGATCGATTGGAGATTCATCAGACGCTGGGAATACACAATGTGGATGGTGCTGGCTTATACTTAGGATTACCAGAGAATATAGGAGGAGCAAAAACGAGAGTTTTTGCATATGTGAAAAACCGATTAAAGGAAAGAATAAATAGTTGGTCTTCGAAATTGTTATCAATAGCAGGTAAAGAGGTGCTTATTAAATCAGTGCTCACTGCTTTACCGACATATGTAATGTCATGCTATTGGTTACCAAAACTGATTATCCATCAATTGAATGCCGATATTGCGGATTTCTGGTGGACTAATTCACAAATGACACATGGTATTCACTGGCAGAAATGGAAGGTTGTATGTCAACCA
This sequence comes from Lepidium sativum, assembly GCA_023374145.1. NCBI lineage: Eukaryota > Viridiplantae > Streptophyta > Magnoliopsida > Brassicales > Brassicaceae > Lepidium > Lepidium sativum. The sequence goes on along the minus strand of JAKUCM010000299.1, from coordinate 17,091 downwards.
AAGGCCGAAAGGGGTTTGGGGTTTCGGGTGTTCGAAGACTTCAATTCCGCACTATTAGCTAAACAATTATGGCGACTTATAGATTATCCGGACTTGCTGTTAAGCAGAGTCATGAGAGGTAGATATTTTAAGGATACATGTCCGTTGGTAGCGTCAACCGGGGCTAACCCTTCGTACGGATGGCGAAGCATTTTATCGGCAAGAGCATTAGTGATGAGGGGTTTAATCAGAAAAATAAGGGATGGGTCACAGATAAAAGTCTGGGTAGACTCTTGGATCCTAGATGTAATACCTAGACCGGCTCTAGAGGTACCTGTTAATCTTTATCCGAGCCTTACGGTGGATCAGTTTATTGACCACCGAACGGGTATGTGGAAGGAGATCTTAGTGAGGCAATATTTTGACCCATTGGATGTTCAATTAATACTAGGAATCCCGATTTCACGTAGGTCACGACAAGATTATTGGGGATGACATCTTACTAGGACTGGAAGATACTCAGTCAAATCAGGATACCTCGCGGAGGAAGAATTCTCCCAGAGGGCCATGTTAAGCTCCTAACCGAGTTTCCGAGCCTTATATGAGCAGGTGTGGCGAGTAGAATCTCGGAATAAGATTAGGCATTTTTTATGGCAAATCTTATCTGGGAACATAGCAGTCAAAGGAAATATGATGACTCGGGGGATCAAATGGGATCCAACATGTTCACGATGTGGAGCAGAGAAGGAGACCATCAACCATGCTCTTTTTCAATGTCCGCTAGCTATACAGACATGGGGATTGTCAGAAATTCCATTTGCCATAGAGGTATTCCCGGGGGAATATATTTGGTATAATCTGGACAACCTATTTTGGAGGCTACCGGATAGCGGGAACATGAAAGTCTTTCCGTGGCTGCTTTGGAACCTGTGGAAAGCACGAAATGATCACTGCTTCTTGAATACTAACAGCGATCCGCGTAGTATTATTACACGGGCCTCAGGGGAATTTGCAGAATGGATGGAAGCTCGGACTACAGTCTTGATACCACGATTTTGATTAATGCATCAAACAGGGGACTATAAATCCGATTGGATTTTCCCATCTACAGCCAAACAGGGTTCACGGGTTACAAGTGCTTTGTGGACGCTTCCTGGAAAACGTCGGACCTCAAATCGGGGTTAGGATGGTTCAGATTTCCAGATTCAGTAGAGAGTGTTTGTTCCGGGGCGCGGTGTGTTCATCGAAGCTTATCAGCGCTACATGCAGAGATTGAGGCGGTTCTTTGGGCTATGGAATCATTGATAGCAATCCAAGGTTTGGAGGTGGAGATGTCGACGGACTGCGAGACAGTGCTCGAGGTCTTCGCAAAACCGGAAGAGTGGCCAGATTTTCTTCCTTATCAAGAAGATTTCTCACTTCTCCGCTCTTCATTTTCTTTCTTTTTGCTTTCTACTATTCCACGCAATCTCAACTATAAAGCTGATGCTCTTGCAAGGTTTGTTCGCGAGACATGTTATAGTTGAGTGTACTCAGATTTTTGTGCACTAGCACCTTAAATGAGATTCCCGTTGACAAAAAAAAAAAAAGTTGCAGAGCAGAATCCTAATAAAATCCAGTGCATTAATACTAGTATAATTGCATCTTATAAACAATGAGTTTCATAAGATATAGTTTATTTATGTAAATGTTCAATGTTTATGGAATGAAATGACTGACGGCACACAATTAAGTAAATTCTTTTATAGGTTGTCGTAAGATAGCAAACAAAGACAATTTGTAGAAATTTTAGGAGAATTATATAAAGTTTACCGTCAAATATAAACTGAAGTACACTTTTTGCTTCCGGACTAACATTAGAATATATAAGGAAGATATAGTAAATATAAATTGTGAAAAAATAGTTGAGTTGCAACGAAATCAAAACTCGAAAACAAATATGAGTCATACACGTTTGTATATATTAGAAATAAAGTGATGGATACATTTATTTAAATTTGTTAAACGTCTTATAAGTTAGTTGGCAGATGGTTGGTCCGACTTTCCGTGTATTGATTTTTAATTGTACACATCATTTTTGTGCGGACCGTCTTATATTTATATTGCAAGCTTTTATATAATACTTAGTTATATTTTACAAGTCAAAACATTTGCTAACAAAACAAGTATCTTCAACGCAAGACATAAGTCAAAATGAGAAAATTTGAAGAAAATTTAGCTAATTAATCCGCGCATAAAAAAAGGTCTTGAAAACCTACTTCTTCGGTGAATGATCATTCATATTTACACTATGTAAGTTTACTCTCTTTTTGATCATATATTGCCTGGATTAAAGTTGACATTTTGAAAATGACCATTTGACATTTTCCAACCCCAAATTATCTAAGCAAGACGTGGCCCAAAAATGAACCATTACTTAGGCTTCGAAACTTAACCTCAGTCTAGTTATGCTATAGCCATATACCAAGATGTTTGTGGTTGATAAACTTCCTTGATTTTTTTTTGTTTTTTTTTGTTTTTTTTTTCCTGAAATTCACCATGAATAAGCCTGTAAGCCTAGTCATCATGTGGTCCAATAAGTTTTTCCTTGAAGTATCTAGAAGAAATAAAAAGCTAATTCTTCCAAAATTATAAATATTGATAATAATATTGTTAACATTAATTTAAGGTTAGGGATAGAGATGTTGTATTAATGGTTTAATTTTTTTAAAAAAATTTAGGTTTAAAACTTCTAGTTTAAGGCTTTAAGTATATATTTAGACGTTGTTAAAAAAAAGTATATATTTAGACTATTTCCTTGCTTTAAAAGTTCTAGACTTGTGACAAGAAAAGAAAGAAAGCTCTTGACTATTTTGTTACTTGTGGTGACTTTTAAATTTTTAATAATATTTCCAAAGTATTATTTGTACTAATCCAGAACCAAACTCGTAACTACTAAACTCTGTTCACTATAGTAAAACATGTCTATTTGTGTCGACAATTACAAATAGGTAAATTGGGTCTAATAGATGTGGATAGAATTTATGGATAATGTAACAAAACATCTAAGGGCATTAATGCTCAAATCAAACTTCCCGGAGATTGAATTTTATGAAAATTTACGCAATAGTTGAAATAAAGTGTAATTATAAAGATATTTTATTTTTGTCAATAATTAGATCAATATGCATGATCTATAGGTAAAATTCATACTATAAGTTTTTTCAATCTATTATTATGCAGAAGAAAAGAATTAAACTTTGGATGGTAAGTAATTACCTAGACAATCATAACTATAATAACTTGATAATTATAAAGGTATTATACAACAAAATTATCTTTAAAACATTGGATAAGGAGTTTGGATAAACAGTCTAGTGCTAAATGAATATTAGAATTACAAATGAGATGAGAAAATAAAAATTATGTAAGTGGGTTTGATATTCATATTTTTTTTCAACAAAACAAAATTTGATCCATAAATTAAACTATATTATGAGAAATACATAACTGTTTTTATTTCCTATCATGATATTGTAACTACTTAGAATCAAACTTTGTTATAAAAAACATGCATATTTAATTTGTTGACCAATATTTTTTAACTGTTTAATTTTCCTATACTGAGAGATTATAACAACTATAATTCTCACAAAATAGGAATAAAAAGTTTATATTTATCACTGTTGGAAAGATATAGGAAGAAGTGTATGATGGATTATGCAATTGGTGTGACTAAAGGAATAGAGACACATGTTTGTTATATTAAATGAGATGACTCACGACTTGTCAACTGGTGAGTTGTTCAAAACTAAACTCCTTCATCAACATTTGTTGGCATTAATTACATGAGGGTACAAAGTTCCGCGATCTTCATTTTTAGGTTAAGAACAAATTAGCTATCATAGCTTTTGAACTTAATTCCTCAAAACTTTTCTTTAATTTAATACATGTTCGGTGAGGACTATATAAACCTTTTTCGTATTCGAGGATATAGATTTTTGGTCAATTATCTTTTAGACCAAGATCAGAACTAAATATATTACTTAATCCTTTTTTTTTGCATGTGAGATCTTTGAATTAGAAAATTGTTAGGATTTTGATCTTAACTAGGAATTTCTGATTATAAATGATATAAGAACAATGATATGTATTTGATTAAATATTTGATTTAATGGTTAAATATCTATTTTTTAATCAAAATTCGATTCTTTAAATAATATATAGCATCACCCTACATGATAAAAATTTGATGTTTAGGTTATAATTCCCCCCCTTTTGTTGATAAAGAAAAATAAAAGAGCAATTTATGCTAGCTGTCATAAAATGATACTAATAGGGACTTAATTCAAAAGCAATGAAAATAATGATTTTTTCATTCTCAATACTAATTCGGATACTTATTTAGATAAAGACCACAAACTCTAGAAGAAACAACATATATATAGTTCTAATGTGATTTTTAATTATTAAACAAATTCTTACAAGGTTGATCATCTGAGTGTACTTCATTTTCTCTATTCAAAAACTCTCCAAATTGGTTGACCAGTTTTAGGATTTGTGTTTATATCTTTTTTTAGACAGAATCTTACAATCATGGGACAATTTATGATTGGCAAAAATAATCACACCAAAAAAAAGATTTGGACTTTATTAGAGGGTAGATCGTCTTTATATGTAAAATCATGAGATCTTATCATTTGTCTGCTTTCAGTTTGAAAGTCAAACATGGTAACCACAGTTTGATTTCTCATGTTTTCCGAATCATCATGTATCTTAAGATTTGTCTCATTGCACTTTCTAAGTCAAATCATGGTAACTACTCTTTTATTTTCCCTCGTGTTTTTCCTCTTTCAAATGACCCTGCACTTTTTTTGGGTACCAGACATGGTCAAAAATTTATATTTAAAATAAATAAATTCTTGATCTATATCAACGATGATTTATTTATTAAGTGGAAATTAGTAAACCACCATTACTTAATTTTGATCATATAGTAAAAGTAAAAGAAATATTAATAGCAATTCACCGAATATTTTAGTATTTTTTATTTATTTTTCAAAATACTTTTGTTGTTGGTTTGTTTCAGTAAATAGTCAATCAACTGTTTTTTATTTTCATATAAACTATCACGGATTAGTAATTTTTTCATCCGTGAATACTAAGTAAAGTGACAAGAAAGAGAAGTACATAAAGTCTGAATCTAATAGTGCCGTAGACAGATAGAAAGGAAATGAATTCAGCGTAACATTTTGGAATATGCATACAGCAAAGTACAATGCTATTATGATGTAATTATTTCCTATTTGACCCCCACGACTAAACAATACTTGTACATGTATTTGGCTTGTAACGCAAAGCCGATCATAGCCACAAACTTGAGTACTTGCTTAAAAATCTCATAATTGTGAATTACTTCTCTTGCCGTAATAAATTTTCATTTGCGAGTTATCTGCGTACATGCATATTGTTTACTTGATCATTGTTTGTCTTGTTTTTTTCTTTTGTTAAATATTACTCCAACCTATTAGTCAAATTTTTACATAATATAGACAATATAAATCGATTCCTGAATATATAAATACATCTGTTTTTGGTGGACTTACCACTTACCACTATATTAACAGGCCACATACGTTTATCTTGTCTTTTACTCACCTTAAATATAACATAACTCTTTATTTAATTTTAAACTTATTTTCTATAACAACGAATGGATAAACCAAATCAGTAATAGATATTTTATTTGAATTGTCAAACGTATACATTTTTATACTTCCTCCGCCTCATAATATATGATCTTTAAGTGGAGGCATGATAGTTAAAATACGTTATTTTGAAATTGTTCATATATTATAATTAATGTTGTTGTTAATATGAGTAAAAAATATGGTTAAATGAAGAAAATAAGTGATTTTTTTTGTATTAGAAACCTAAATATCATTTTTTTAACATTAAGTTACAATTAGCTAACCTATTAGTCAAGTTTTATATAATGTATGCGGCGAGACTCGATCTCTGAATATGCAAATGCACTAGCTTTTAGTAGACTTACCATTTGTCATTAGACTAAAGACCACTTACAAACATCATATATTTTAAAATAATAAAAAGGGTGAATTACTAAACTAATCTAAAAAGATGAGTTAATTACATTTCTAGTTTGTAAAGATTGAAATTACAAATCTAATATTTCAAGGTCAAATAAGGTAGTTTTACCCTTATTTCTTTTAAAAAGAAAAATTATTACGAAACTGCCATTAATGAGTAATTCTACGTCAGTCGCGCGTAAAACAAGAATAAGTGTTGTAGATATATGTATTGTTCCGTACTTTCATGTTGATTGTTATGTAGGTTTGTGTTATGTATTATTATGTAGGTTTTTCACGTACTCTTATGTAGGTTTTGATACTTAATGATATGTAGGTTTTCACGTACTGTGATGTAGGTTTGTTATGTACTGTGATGTAGGTTTTGTTATGTACTATTATTTAGGTTTGTATTACGATATGTAGGTTTGTTATGTAGGTTTTGATATGTAATGATATGTAGATTTTAACGTACTGTTATGTAGGTTAGTTTAACGTTATGTAGATTTGTTATGTACTGTTATATAGGTTTTGATACGTGCAATTATGTAGGTTTTCACAAACTGTTATGTAGGTTTGTTTTACGTTATGTAGGTTTGTTATGTACTGTTACCTAGGTATCATGTTATGAACATTTTACCCATGTCATTAAACCTTTAGCTAACAGTTGCATTTAATGGTATCACCATCAACAATCTATATGTTTCATCAACCTTTAGGGTATTGCCGATAACAACCTCATATATTTCATCATCTTTCATCATGAGCTGCTACAATTTTTCAATGGATCAAGTGGAAGTAATTCATGGAAGGTGGAGACATGAGGTAGATCAGTGGTTCTTTTATGTTGATAAATCGTTTGTGAGCAAATTCATAGGAATTTAGGCAGGAAATAATTTGGTGGAGTTAGTTTTAGAGGTGTGCAAGCAATTTCAGATGATTGAACGGCTATATTATGTCGCTCGGAGTTATAGGAGGCCAAATCAGGAAATGAGACTGCTTCCTGAAGATACACCACATGTTTACTTATTTGATACTGAATTACTACGAATCTTTGTGGAGAAATCAATGAGGTATAGAATGCGTATTTGTGTTGAGTTTTATGAAAGATCAGATGTAGAATCAGAAGAAGAGGTAGTTCGTGAAGAGAGTCTTCATGAGTTTGTAGTTGAGCAGTGTAGTAGGTTTTCAGATCAATCTTGTAGGTTTTCGAGAAATCTATAATCAGATGAAGATGAATAAGAAGTAATAAGCAGGTTTGACTACTTTGACAATTTTGATGATGCCAGCTCTGGAGATGAAGAGTACACTCGTAGTGGAGAGAACCTTAGCAATTACTCTAAGCAAAGGGAGTTCTTTTCTAGTGATGAGTTTGTGGGTTTAGGAATGAGTGATGTAGACTTAGCCGTTGGGCAACGTCATCCAACTAAAGAAGAGTTAAAGACAAGGTTGAAAATTCTTGCTATAACCCGTCATTTTGATTTTGACGTTATAGCATCATCATGATTCTTGTTTCACGTGAAGTGTTGGGTGCCTGGATGCCAATGATACCATAGAGGAGCATCAATTGTTATTAGCTCGTGCTTCTACATTAAAAAAATACGTGGGACAACACACTTGTTCCGTGACTAGATCAGTCATGTCGTGCAAGACAAGCTAGTCCATATGTTATAGCTCGCCTCTATGTCTATTTTTTTGGTAGTGTAAGTCCGCCTGTTCTGCCCTTTCATGCCTCTGAGTGTCTAAATAAACGTTATAGAGTTAAGGTTAGTGGTCACCTGTAGTTATGGCAGTATTTTGTATTTTTTTTTATTTGATGTAGGTTTGTTGTCTTTGAAGTATGTTTATTTTCTTTGATGTAGGTTTTTTGTCTTTGATGTTGGTTTGTTATCTTTGATATACGTTTGTTATCATAATGTAGGTTTGTTTTCTTTGATGTAAATTTATTTTCTTGGATGTAGGTTTGTTGTCTTTGATGTAAGTTTGTTGTCTTTGATGTAGGTTTGTTGTCTTTGATGTAGGTTTGTTTTCTTTGATATAGATGAAATATTGGAAGGAACACCGTGTCCTAAAAGAAGCCCGAAGTTGGTTAGAGGGTCCTCGGAGAGTAGTTATGAACAACTTCCTGCGTATTTATTCATGATAAGAAGAGTGAATCCCGACACACTAATAAAGCTTGACGTCGATCAAGACAAAAATTCAAGTTTCTCTTCATTGCGTTTGATGCGAGCATCTAGAGATTTCCATTTATACGAAAGGTTGTGGTTGTTGATGGTACATTTTTGAAAGGTAAATATAAATGTACTTTACTTACTGTCACAATGCAACATGGAAATTTCAATTTATTTCCAATTACCTTTGGGGTAGTTGACAGCGATAATGATGAATCTTGGGAATAGTTTTTTAGACAACTTAACCTTTTATCCCAAATGATGAAGAACTATAATAATTTCAGATAGGCATATGTCAATAGGAAATGCGATAAATAAAGTATATCCACTTGATGGTAGGAGTATATGCACCTACCATTTGCACAAGAACATCTTGTTGAAGTTTCGAGGGGGGAGGGGTGAGTCTTTCAACCTATTTAAAAGAGTGGAAACTGCATATAAGTTACAATATTTTAATGACCCATTTGCATAGATTCAAGAACTCAATCCTCCCTTATATGCTTATTTACTAGTGCTGATATTTGATTGTGGAGTCGTGTACATTTCTTCGGTAATAGGTACAACATCACAACAACAAACATAGATGAATCAATCAATCATGCCTTGAGTTAAGCAGGGACTTCAATTGTGCAACTTATTGATGCAATAAGATCCATGTTAACACAGTGGTTCATAGATAGGAGGAAAAAAGCAAGTTTAATGATAATAGCTCACACTTATGGCATTGAGAAAGCTTTTTTATATTACCTATATAGGTTTTTACGTATTTTTATATAGGTTTGTTATGTAAGGTAATGTAGGTTTTACATCTTGTAATGTAGGTTTTTATGTCAAATAATGTAGGTTTACATATTATCAATGTAGGTTTTAGTATTAACAAAGTAGGTTTATGTATTACTTATGTAGGTTTACGTATTATCAATGTAGGTTTAGTATTAACATTGTAGGTTTATGTATTACTTATGTAGGTTTACGTATTATCAATGTAGGTTTAGTATTAACGTTGTAGGTTTATGTATTACTTATGTAGGATTATGTATTACCTATGTAGATTTGTGTATTATCAATGTAGGTTTAATTATTGACGTTGCAGGGAAGAGTTGAGGAAGTCAAACTGTATGCGGTACAACAAATATATGAACATCAGGCACATGTGACAAACCACACCTAATCTAATATGGTCAATTTGACGGAAAGAATATGTTCATGCATGAGGTATGACGTAGACAAAATTCCTTGTGTCCATGCCCTAGGTACCGCCGAAAGTGTTAGTCTTCAAATAGTCTCTCTCACTCATTGGTATTACCACATAAAAAATTTGTATGATGCCTACTCAAAGTGTATTAAGCCTCGAGATGCTGCTACACATGTTCTCGAGGAGGTGGCTAACAAGGTTTGTAGGCCTCCATCGATTATAAAACAAGCAAACCGACCAAAAAACTCAAGAATAAAGAGCGTCCTAGAGGTTGCAGCTGAGTCTAAACGACCAAGGAAGACATACACTTGTTTAAGGTGTTCTCAATTCGGCCATAATATGCGTACTTGCCCATCACAACAATGACTGTTTGATACATTGTCTGCCATAAAACCTTTGATTATGTAGGTTTTCTTTGTATTACTACGCAGGTTTCATGTACTCTAATGTAGGCTTTTACTTACTCTAATGTACGTTTTCACATCCTCTAATGTAGGTTTTCACGTTCTCTTACGTAGGTTTGACGTCTGCTTATGTAGGTTTTATGTTCTCTTACGTAGGTTTTATGACTGGGTACTTACTGTTATGTAGGTTTGTTATTTACAGTTATGTAGGTTTGACGTCCTCTTATGTAGGTTTTACGTCCTCTTTATGTAGGTTTGACGTCCTCGTATGTAGATTTTACGACCTCTTATGTAGGTTTTACATCCTCCTATGTAGGTTTTTTGTCCTGTTACTTACTGTTATGTATGTTTTACATCCTCTTATGTAGGTTATGTAGGTTTTCACTTACTGTTATGTAGGTTTTACTTTTGGTCTTGTAAGTTTGTTATTTACAATTATGTAGATTTTTACATACTGTTATGTATGTTTTACAACCTTTAATTAAGGAATTATCAAACCTATATCATATATTGTTATGTCTACATACATGTTAGAACACGTTACAGAAGAAATGTTGTTAATCCTACAAAGTTACAGAAGAAATGTTGTTAATCCTACGAAGTTACAGAAAGAAATTACACAATAATACATTAAACCTACATTAGAATACGTGATGAAAAGCTCAAGGTTGACTGTCGAAGATCCATGTACCCTTGTTGTCCATCTCTCCTCGAGGATTGGGGTTAGGCATGATAAGTCACAATCCGCGAGAAGCTCATCTATGGCCTCAGCTGCATACTTCATCCAGAGAAATGAAATGATATTCTCGGTCGACCCTTGAAAGAGACACCTAGGGCCAAGCATTCAATGAATTTGAGTGCAAAAATCCCAAAATTCCACAAACCCTACGAGGTTCTTTTTTGTTCCGGCTTTGCCATTTGTTTCACTAAGAGTGGGATCATCTTGGCGAAGGATTTGCATTGGCCCAAAACCATACAGTCTGACATTACGGACATGTAGAAATCAAAAAATTTGATCTTACAATTCACCAAGTCTACCTCCAACACTACGCAATGAGTTCCTCTAACATTGTGCGTAATGTACACCTATTCTATATCTGAAACTTATTTCCTCCCACTAGCATACATACCGTCATTCGCTTAGTAAAGGTCTACGTACCCTGCCTCAAACATGTAATTCTTGCCTTTGTGGCGAAGGAAGTCATTTTGGTATTCATAAGCCCACATTGTTGAAAACTTCGGATCAACAAAAGTGATCCGACGACTTCTGAATTGCGAAACTGCATGGTAATGTCTTTTTCGAAACATCAACATAATAACGGACATATGCTGCAAACAGGGAAAAAAACTTATAAGCTCACAAACCTACATTACACGTCACAAAACCTATATGTCATACCCAAAACCTACATAATAAAACACAAACCTATATGCCACGTCACAAAACCTACATAACAAAACATACCACCTACATATCAAAACACAAACCTATATGGCATACAAAAAACCTACATGACAGTACACAAACCTACATAACCAAACACAGAACCTACATAACAGAGCACAAAACCTACACGACACAACAAAACGTACCTGCATAGTCAACCAATCATATCGATGATCAGTTGATTACCACTTTTCTTTGTATGTCATCATTCAAACGTAGAAATTTCTGTTTTTACGTGGGCCGTCGACACCATACCTAAAAAAACTTGCATGTTACACAACAATGTAAGCCTATAATTATTTGTGTTGCATATGAGGAGGACTTACAAATCGCCAGTGATGTATTCAACAAGTCTTGTCAGTTGGCTCGCCTCATAATCACCAAATGGATCATATATATCGACTGAGTGGTTTACTTTTTGCAAAATTTGATTCACAATCGAACATCTTTTGAAGGGAAAAATCTGTAAGAAAAGAAGAAGAATCATAAGCATGACTACATACCTACATTACTAATCAATTCACAAACCTAAATAAAGGTAGTAAAACCTACATAACGGCTGTAAAACCTACATTAGTAATCAATTCACAAACCTATATAACAATAGTAAAACCTACATAAAAGTAGTAAAACCTACATTACTAATCAATTCACAAACCTATATAAAAGTAATAAAACCTACATAACGGTATAAAATCTACATAAAGATAATAAAACCTACATTACTAAGTAGTAAAACCTACATAAAGATAGTAAAACCTACTAAACATATAGATTTCTAACCTGAGAAGCAGCCAACTTCATTTTTTTGCTCTCACGTTGAACAGGCTGTACAGCTAAAGCCTTTTGGTTTTCGGAGTCCTTTGTTGGTTATTCCTCCTCGAGCCTTTTCTCAGTCCTCAACCAATCATCATCATTAAGCAAATTCATATCAATGATTTGATCATATGGAGAACATTTGTATCGAATTATATCTTTGCAAGTTTTTTTCTTCTATGCCAGAGCGCACAACCTTAGTCATTGAACTTTCTGATCCAAAGTTTCTTCGCTAACCACCTTTCACGACTTTTCAATCTGAATGAAGGAAATTTTTTTATTAAGCTTACACCACATAACAATATAGAATATACAAACATACATAACAATATACAATATACAAACATTACAACTTCAAAATGTTTTACTATTAAAACCTACATCATATAATCAAAAAACCTACACCACATAGCATAAAATATAGAACATTTAACATTAATCTCCAGGATACGTCCCCTTAAAAAAGTGAAATACGTACCCCATATTTGTCATTTTCTTTGCCAACCTCCTCCTCCACCCTGTGGCCATCATCGTCTTTGAGTAGAGAGGCCACCCGTGGCCCACCATCTCGCTTTTCAAGCTTTCAAATATTTTATCATTCTTCTTCTCAGCCTACTCGAACTTTGACATCAATCCCTCCAACATCGACTTTATGGCCGACTACTCCTTCTATATGGATGATTATGTCTTATCCCTAATCTTCTCCTTCATGGCCGACTTTAAGGAGATGTTCATGGTGTCTGTCCTCTGAAACTCCTTCAACTTCTTCTCATTGTCATTGTTTGGTGGTGACTTTTTCTTCTGAGGCGGAACTTGCGCTTCCGCTATAACCACTCCCTAGACAAAGGGATAATGCAATTCAAAAACCTAAAACATAACTTTCCACAAAACCTACATGTCCTACAACAAATCTACAAAACGTGTAGCAAAACCTACATAACGTGAAACAAAACCTACATAACATACTAAAACCTAAATAACGTGAATAAAAAATTACATATGATACCAACACCTACATAACACACCAAAACCTACATATTATACAAAAACCTACATATCATGTCACAAACCTACATAACATGTCAGAAACCTACATTACATGTCACAAACCTATATAACGTGTCACAAACCTACATAACATAAACCTGTAACGTTACAAAACCTGCATAAGGAACATAACATGTTACCTTCCTTGATTTTTTATGGCCGTCACTGACCACCCTCTTCAAATTCCTCTTCTTCGAATTGTCTGTCTCCCAGAAGCTCTCATCGAGTGTCTCTCCAAGTATATCCACAATCATATTGTAGACTGTACGGTTCCCCAACGTTTCTCCCTCCCAGAAAGAATAAACTTCTTCCACCAGCTTGTGGATCATGTTCTTAACAAGACGAATCTGTAAAATAATTTAATTTTGAATCATATAGAACAAAAAAATAATACTTCTAAACCTACATAACGTATTCAAAACATCTTAGAAAACAACATTCCTTTCCATCTTCTGAGTTCTGCATGTCATCTTGTAGGATAACATCTAGACTTCCTTTCACCTGTCTGTCTCCCAACGGAGCAGCGGTATGTCCTCACCATCTATCCGAGAACCATAAAGTTTCCCAAGACATTCAACATACTCTAGTGCTCATATCGGCAGCAGATGGACATAGCCATGTAAAGTGTACGTCAGCCCAGTGTATGACGCCCCTTTGATGGATTTGATTAAGGATTGAAAGGCATTCGGACCCCATGGATACCTTTAAAAAATCTCCACTTCAAACACCCTCTTGGCAGCGTGAAGTGGGATCCGTCTTCCTTGATGCAGACCCAATATACCAACATGCAAAACGATAAATAGGCCTAACATTCTCCTTTTCTCGAGTGTCCAATTTCTGAAAATAAGCGGCAAACATTTCAAAACATAAACAAAACCTACATAACAGAATACAAAACCTACATAACAATATACAAAACCTACATAATGTAAACAAAATCTATAGAACATATACGCACAAACCTACATCACATATGCATAAACCTACATCAAAGATATGCACAAATCTACATCATATATGCATAAACCTACATCAAAAATATGCATAGACCTATCAAAGATATGCACAAACCTACATCACATTCATGCATAAACCTACCTGCATCTCTGGAATACCTCATTGGGCGGGTACCGACAAATATCCCAATCTCGTTCGTTCTTTTGACATGAAGTTGATTATAAAGCAACAAATCCACTGGCTTTGCTGCCCACGTATACTTCCCCTCCGTCAATTTTAGCACAACACCGACCTAGAAAATGTCATGTATGTCGATGAAGACATCTTCACCAATAGCTAGCTACATTTGCTTAGAATCTGAGAGCTTACAGTAATGATTGAAGCTCTTTTTGTTCTCAACACTTTTTCCTGCGCTGAGTAGCCTCCTTGGATATTCCTTTTACGCCATTGTTGCAAGGAAACCAAGGCATCAAAATGTTAAAGAACACAAAACCAACTTAATTGGAATAAAACATACATAACTGATTACAAAACATACATAATTGAGTACAAAACCTACATAATTGAGTACAAACCTACATAACTGATTATAAAACCTACATTGTATGTTAAAAACCTACATAACTTATTACAAAACCTACATCGTATGTATAATAACCTACATCGTATGTTTAAAAACCTACATCGTATATTTAAAAACATACATACTCTTACACTCTCACGCTAAACCTACATAACGTGTACCTCATCCTCCTTCAAAACCTACTCAACCATTGCCTTTAAACCTACAAAACACATACAAACCCTACAAACAATTTCAGTGCAGTTACTTTAGCCGCAAACCTAGATTGAACGATCTTCTAACCCTAAATCTCACACAAACCGAAACTATCTTAAAAAATCCAAACCCAGACTCTTGCAAACCCCACATCAACGAACAAATATCTCTAATTTCAAGCCTTTATCGTCAAAAATTTACGACCTAACTGTTTCACAAAAAACTAGAGATTGAGAATTTACTTTTTAGATGATGATATACAAGTTGTTGTCGCTATTAGGATTGGTGATGAAAAGTTAGGGGTCGTGACGAGAAAACGGAGGAGAAGAAGAAGAAGAGAAAAAGTGAATGACGAAGAAGATGAAAGAGAAGAGAAGTTAGGGACCGTGAGAGAAAGTATAAGATTTTCGTGAAAGAAGAAATTTATCAGTTTATTTTATTTTTGTTAATTGTATTCATTTTCTCTCTTTTTTTAATAAATTAAAAATAAAAATTTAAATTTAAATGACATTCTCGTAATAAATTTATGCCCTTAAAAATACAAATAAGTTATCTTTTTCTACTGTTCATAATTACCAAAAAAAATATTTTATTAATTAACCTATTAAAATATTTTACTCATTGTTTAAGACATTATTTATTTTTGAAACAAAACTTCGTATGAAAGTAGGAGTATTTATGTTCACCACTTGTTAACATTACTATTTGCGCGTACCAGGCTACATGATCTTCAAATTTTAAGTAGTTACCAAACACTTTGATCTCGATTTCATCAAAAGCTGACACACGTCTTGTTGTTTAATTTATATTTATCACAAGAACAATTTCGTGACATAAATTTTGATATATATATTAAAAGAGAACAGTCCTTATCATTAGCTCCCATTTCACTTGCTTTTGTCTAGTTACAACTGGAAATCGAGGAGACGTAAAACATAACAAAATGAGTCATTTTTCTCAAATTTAGAAAAAATTACAAAATAAATGGAAAAGTGAAATTAAATAAAGAGCAAAACAAGAACGTTGAGTGACGTTGGTCTATAGATCTTCATTAACTCCTCTCAGCTACCCCTTCTTCTGTACGCCTTTATATCTTTCACCTTCCTTCTCTCTTCTTCTTCCATCAACTCATCTTCAAACTCCTAATCACGTTTACAATACAATCATTTCAATCCTAAGATGCCTCAGGCATCCATGCCAGAGTTCTCTAGCTCGGTGAAGCTCAAGTATGTGAAGCTAGGTTATCAATACTTGGTCAATCATTTCTTAAGTCTTTTATTGATCCCAACCATGGCATTCGTCCTCGTTGAGCTTCTTGAGATGGGTCCAGAAAAGATCCTTAATGTTTTGAATTCATTTCAATTTGACATAGTCCAGGTTCTATGTTGTTGTTTCTTTGTCATCTTTATCTCCACCGTTTACTTCATGTCCAAGCCACGTACCGTTTACCTCGTTGACTATTCTTGTTACAAGCCACCTGTCACGTGCCGTGTCCCCTTCGCAACTTTCATGGAACACTCTCGTTTGATCCTTAACGACAAGCCTAAGAGTGTTGAGTTTCAAATGAGAATCCTTGAACGTTCTGGTCTTGGAGAAGAGACTTGTCTCCCTCCTGCTATTCATTATATTCCTCCGACTCCAACCATGGACTCAGCTAGAAGTGAGGCTCAAACAGTTATCTTCACAGCCATGGACGATCTCTTCAACAAAACAGGGCTAAAACCTAAAGACGTTGACATCCTCATCGTCAATTGTTCTCTCTTCTCTCCCACGCCATCGCTTTCTGCTATGGTTATCAATAAGTATAAGCTTAGGAGCAACATCAAAAGCTTTAATCTTTCAGGGATGGGTTGCAGTGCAGGCCTAATCTCAGTCGATCTAGCTCGAGATCTTCTCCAAGTCCATCCCAATTCAAACGCAATCATTGTCAGCACAGAGATCATTACGCCTAATTACTATAAGGGAAACGAGAGAGCCATGTTGTTACCTAATTGTCTCTTCCGCATGGGAGCTGCGGCGATTCTCATGTCAAACCGTAGGTCTGACCGGTGGCGAGCCAAATACAAGCTTTGCCACCTAGTCAGGACCCACCGTGGCGCTGACGACAAGTCTTTCTATTGCGTCTATGAGCAGGAAGATAAAGAAGGACACATTGGTATCGACTTGTCTAAAGATCTCATGGCTATTGCCGGTGAAGCCCTTAAGGCTAACATCACTACGATAGGTAAC
>JAKUCM010000298.1:0-41861 GCA_023374145.1 Lepidium sativum | reverse complement strand
AAATTACACGAATATGAAAACTATTTTGATAAACTTTTGTAAGATTATTGAGCTACCTCGATGTGCACATATCTTGGAACTTCAAAAATGGGAAAATGCATAGACGTGCTTTTGTGTTTGTAAACGGAGAACTTTAACACAATGTATTTTTATAATAATTACAAAAATAGCATTGATTTCAATATTAAAAATACGATAATAAAAGCCAGGTCCTATAATTGTACTGGCACAACTAGTTGGAAAGACATGGTCTATGTATAATTTCCGTGTAGTCTATGAATATTTAAGAATTAGTATGATTTATATTCAAATCATAAAATCCACTAGAGATTATTAACTCAACTAAATTACTCCTTTACAAAAATTAAAAAAATGACCCAAAGCCACTAAAAGCAATCTCCATATGACACAAAAACGTTACGTGGCACACACACTCCACGTAATTACCTTACATAACATGTGAGAGCTTCTACTGGATACACGTGTCACCATTTAGTTTTCTTTAACCTTAGCTCCTTTTATTTTGTGTATGTTAGGTTCCGCGCCAATTTATTGAAGTTGATGTTAGAAAGATATATAAAAAAGCCATAATAATAATAATAATAATATGTATAACAAAAAAATTAAAAATTACTTATTCCGTTTCATATTATTTATCATTTTATAATTTTTTATATATATTATAAAAAATTTAAATGTTCTATTATGTTTTTGATTGATTACTAAAATTTCAAATTGTTTAATTTATTTATTTAATTAGAGACAAATAAGATCATTTTATATTAAAAATACATTAAAAAAAATAAAAATGACAACCAAAATAAAATAAAAAATTTAACCTACAATGATAAATAATATAAAATGGAGGAAGTATGATTTTTTCAATCAAAAAATGATTTTATTAATTACTATAATATTTAAGATTCGATTTTTTCTTTTACCAATTTAATGGATTAAAATATATATATATATATATATATATATATATATATATATACAAAAAATCTTGATTTTTCTTGTTGACTATTGATGAATAGACCTGATATCATCAAGACTCATCACCAAAACGATGAAAATTAGAATGGGCCTAATACAGAGCTACAAAAATCCACGAAGCATCCAAGGAGAGGATCACAAACTGAAGACAGTGAGCTAACGACTAATGAAATAATATCAAAGTGAAAAATCAAATTTTACTACATAAAAGTTTGTAAAAGAATTACTACCACTAATCTATTTGTCTTTGAATTTTAAAATATATTTAGAATTCAAAGACTTAAACGCGTATAATTGTACTTGGACATAGATATGCGGGAGTCTTTAACTGGATGGGGACACAAGTTTCTCAAACTCCAGATAAGTTTTAGTTATTTCGATGTGATTCCAAATCTAATGTTTACTTTTTCAGTTCTGACTACAAGTTCATATATTATATAAACAAGTTTATGTTGGTCTGAAACTACAGAAACCAAAAAAGTTGGATGGGCCTTGTCGAATAACAAAGGCCTTGCTTGTATGTATATAAGGTTTAAATTATTAGAGTAAGACGTTTTAGAAAGAATATCGTACCATTTGTTTTTTCTTTAACAAATTATAAATTAAATCAAGATCACAACTTAAGTTTTCTAATTAGAACTAAACTCATTATATGTACCTAGCTAAATCAAAAACAAATTACTCAGTATAACTCATTAGTTATATGTACCTAACTAAACTCATTAAGATCGCACTTATTTTTTTTGTAATTCCTAGCTTTTTAATTGATCCTTTATTGGTAATTGACCACGATACTGTTGGGTTTTGTAGACAAAGACTCCACCAGGTTTGACCCATTTCTGGTCTAGATTTAAAGTAGGATGCATAAACGAAACACAAGACTGAATAAGAGCAATAATCAGATGTATTCCTCTAGACTTAGGTTGGTCTACGTATCATGATCTCGGCTTTACGCTAGATTAGTTATAGACAATATATACTTGAGGAGGTCACCTTGTAGAGGAATTTAAGAAACCAATTTCTAATAATTGTCAAGTCCAATAACTCGACGAACAAGTCAAGAATGTGGAGTCGACTTTGTCTCATATCGAAGTTAAAAGTAAATGAAGAGAATTTCACCAAATATGCGGCTGAGTTAATAGATTTTCTTAGAAGGAAAAGTTTTTCTTGTCTTGAGCTTCTACTCAATCTAAAAACACTATGTTTTCTAGTGGGAAGGTCTCATTCAAATTTCCTGTCAATCAACTATTCAAAGTAATCTTTAAATACCAAATATTTAATAATCTATATAAAAAATTAAAATTAAAAAACCAAACATATTTGCTCGAAACATTAAACGCAGAGGACCACAAGGAATTGAAACCACGATCACATTCGTCACCCATCAGTTTGTCATTAATTTGAGTTTGTTCTATCCGATAATTACGTATGTATGTATACTGTTCCAAAAATGCGTCACGTTGGACCGTCCTTCGTTGATATATTTAATGAATATAATCTGTATACATATTTTTATACATATGACCCCAAATAATGCACTTCAAATTGCAATTAAAGAAGCAATATCTTCTACGTATGCATACATATAATTAATTGAAGAATCTCTTTTTTGGTTAAGAATGTATATAATAAGGGTCCTATCGAGAAGATAATGCATAATGCGCATTTATTAATCGATTAAATAAGAACCAATTGAAAAAAAAGTTGTGATCCTCTTGGTAAAATATGAGAAGATAAATCAAGTTGAGTTAGTATAGTACTTGAGTATTCATTCTGATTTTCTCTTTTTTTGGTAGGATTCGAGTCTTTCTATTGCATAAACATTTTTGGCAACAACAACAACACAGTCATGGTCTTAAAGCGAAAATAACTTATGGCAACAATAGTAATATCATATGTGAATTTAAACCATATTCATCATATTGTATGTGGTATTTAAGAGAATTTACCTAGTATACTTAGTTTCTGGGTGTAGTCAATCATATGAGAAGATAGTGCTATGATTTAATTTATACGATTATGTTTAGTACTATGATATAATTGTACATTGCAAAATTCAATTCTGATGTTTCATAGCTGTCAAAACATAAAAATTTGATCATTATCCCACCATTTTTATTTATTTTCTTTTGGGAAAGAAAGAAAAACAATTGTACCTCTAGACATTAATTACATAAGACACAAAAAAGAGGGACCGAGAGATGGAAATAGAGTACACACACGAGATTCCATATATTTCATGTTCTATATTACGTACGTTACTGTCTGTATATAGATAATGTGTACCATATTTACATAACGGACCATTAATTATTGGAACATTTGCCTCAAAAAGCAAAGTACTTCCTACTTCATCCCAACTCTATGCGTATGTATCTTAGTGTATGGACCGATACACAAATTAAATGTATGTGTAGACACATGGACTATAGTTAGTAATTTCATAATTATTTCCATCAAAATCAAGGTACTCCTCCTCATTATACATATACACATTATTATTATTTTTTATGTCATCAAATTAGATTGATAATTACTAATTCGTAACCTAAATTTCACGTCCTAAAAACTTTTTTTAATATGCTAAATTTTTTTAGTCTGGTAGTTACGGTAATCCAGCTAATGATTCTGGCATTAGAGGTTCGACCTCACCCCACTATATTGTAGATTTCTTTTATAAGTTTTAAAGTGTGGGTTTTAAGGTGTAGATTGAATCTTGTCAATCAAATTGTTTAAAAAAACAACTCTTTTTAATTTACCTAGTGTGGTGGAAGAAAATCGAACCCTGATACTTGAGTCATTACCTAAATTATCTAAACCACCAAAGTTAAAAGAATGTATACACGATAAAATATCATTTTATAATTATTTATTACATATTTGATCAAAAGGAAAGGTTTCGACTCTATATAGCCTAAGAAGAGCGTCATGAGTTCAGAAGCTATAACATTTCACAACAAAAAATGGAGAGTTTGATGGTAGATGTGGTTAAGACCATTTGGTGGATAGTTGTGATTGGAGTGTTAGGTTTAGGGATTCGTGTGTACGGTAAGGTGATGGCGGAGCAATGGAGGATACGGAGGAGGCTGGCGATGCAAGGCATCAAAGGTCCTCCGTCCTCTCTATTTCGTGGAAACGTTCCGGAGATGCAGAGAATTCAATCAGATACGTTGCTTACGTCTAAACACTACTCAGGAGATAGTATTGTAGGCCATGACTACACTTCTTCTCTATTTCCTTATCTTGACCATTGGAGAAAACAATATGGTATGCTCTTTACTTTACAATACAGTTATTTTCTTATTGTATGAATTTATATAAGAACATCTACAAAAACTAACAATCACGGTTTTGAATCACGAATGTAAACATGATGGTCATATCAAAAAAATGTAAACATGATGGAATAGTCCTTTTCCATTAGCTAGCCGATTCCGATAAAGTCTATATGTATATGTATTTTTGTATATATATAATATATATACACGTTTTTGTATGTATATCATATATAAGAATGACTAAAACTACTCCCTCGGTTTTTTAATATAAGTTATTTGCATGAGTGCATACTAATTTAAAAAGGTTTTACTTTTTATATTTTCTAAAAAATTTATCATTTTGTATTAGTATTTAATTAAGAAAAGAAAATAAAAGTGGTTTAAATAAAAAAAGATTAAATTTGTCTTAATTTTAGTTTATTTTTTATCATGATTTTAGAAAACAACCTATATTTTGTAACAAATAAATCTTTTTAAAATAATTTATACCAAAACAGAAAAAGTAATTCGTAATGAATGTGAAATATATATTATATATATTAGATTAATAGTTATTTCAATTTCCGATATAGAATATCAATACTAATCTAAATCTAAGATTGGAAACTAAGGACGCAGAAGTTATTGAAAATTATGAAAAACTTTCTTTTTCAGTAGTTTAAGCCAATAATGTTTTGCGATCAGGTCTACGTGCTCAAAAGTTAGCATCTTCTCTAATATGATCCCTTGTAATTATTAAAGATAATTAATTTGTTAGATATAAAAGGAGCTGTCTCTTCAGTAGCATGCGTGGATCAATAATAGTTAGATCACATGATAATTAAAGTCGATCTAGAGGAACGAATTTTCGGTTCTCACCGCTTTATTTATGCCCACTTTTCCCATATCTAATTTATATTTTTCCGCATTTGATGAATATTTATTATGTATAAATTATTTATGAATAATAATGATATGAATATGAAAATGTATATTCGATCAAGCGGTTGAATTTTATTTCTGCAACTTTTTTAGAGTTTAATTCCAAAAAGTCTTATAATCCTGTTTGGAATTTAATTAGAAGTTTGAGCAAATGATTGAGTAGTACTGATTTAATTGTTAATGAAGAATGTGTATATTATATGTAGAAATTAATTATTGATACTGTTAAAAAAAATGTTATTTATTGACAAAAAATTGTTATTGGAGGGAGAGTGTACACGTACTCGACGGGGATGAAGCAACACTTGTACATGAACCACCCTGAAATGGTGAAAGAGCTTAACCAAGCCAACACTCTTAACCTTGGCAAAGTCTCTTACGTCACCAAACGCCTTAAATCCATTCTAGGCCGTGGCGTCATCACATCTAATGGGCCTCATTGGGCCCATCAACGCCGCATCATAGCTCCCGAGTTCTTCCTCGACAAAGTCAAGAGTATGGTTGGTTTAATGGTTGAATCAGCGATGCCAATGTTAAGCCAATGGGAAGAGATGGTCAGAAAAGGAGATGGAGAAATGGTGTGTGACATAAGAGTGGACGAAGATCTAAGAGCTGTCTCAGCTGATGTCATTTCTAGAGCTTGCTTTGGGAGCTCTTTTTCCAAAGGTAAAGAGATCTTCTCTAAGCTAAGATGCCTTCAAAAAGCCATCACTCACAACAACATCCTCTTCAGCCTCAATGGTTTCACGTAAGTATATCTCAAAGTCATTTAGTTACACTTTCTATTAGTGAAGGGAATGTGTTGTAATGTTGTTGAGTATTATGATTGCAAGTGATGTTGTGTTCGGGACTAAGAAGCTTGGGAATGGGAATATTGATGAGCTGGAGAAGTATGTAGACTCGTTAATATGGGAAACAGTTAAAGAGAGAGAAAGAGAATGTGTGGGAGACCATCAAAAGGATCTAATGCAGTTGATACTAGAAGGAGCTATGAGTAGTTGCGATGGTGGCTTGGAAGACAAGACATCATCTTATAGAAGTTTCGTTGTGGACAATTGCAAGAGCATCTATTTCGCCGGCCATGAGACCACTGCGATTGCTGTCTCTTGGTGTCTTATGCTCCTTGCTCTCAATCCTATGTGGCAAACTCGAATCCGTGATGAAGTCTTTCGTGTCTGCAAAGATGGTATTCCTGATGCAGACTCTATCTCCAACCTCAAAACGGTACTTCAAATACTTATAATACGATATTGTTTCGTCATATTGTCAATTGGTATTGAGTTGGAACTCGTTCGAATACAGGTTACTATGGTTATACAAGAAACGTTAAGGCTATATCCACCAGCAGCATTTGTGTCAAGAGAAGCCCTTGCGGACACAAAACTTGGAAGCTTGGTGGTGCCAAAGGGAGTGTGCATTTGGACATTGGTCCCTACATTGCACAGAGATCCTGAGATATGGGGAACTGACGCAAATGAATTCAAGCCAGAGAGATTCAGAGAAGGAGTCTCTAAAGCCTGCAAATACCCTCAGTGCTTTGTCCCATTTGGATTAGGGACAAGGTTGTGTTTAGGAAAAAACTTTGGTATGATGGAGCTCAAAGTACTTGTGTCACTTATTGTGTCAAGGTTTACTTTTACTCTCTCTCCCACGTATCAACACTCTCCAGTGTTCAGAATGCTTGTAGAGCCACAACATGGTGTTGTCATTAGGGGTATGAGACGATAAGATCGTATAGTTTGCGATTTTACTCTTACTCCTTTTAAATATATAATTTTTTGTCGACTAGTAATGTAATAGCTTTTAAATCCATCTCCCATTACTTTAGATAAAAAATTCGATCCATAATACTTTGAAAATTTATAAAGTAACAACACTACTAGGTTTGATTTCGATAAATATCTTATTACAATAGTAATACTCAGTTTATTTTTGCCTTTTTCTGTATATAATGGTTGGTTGACTTATATTCGTGGAAAATAAAATATACGGACTGCTTCTGAAAATAATATTATTTATAAATAGCCAGTAAATAAAATAAATTAATCAAAGTTTATTAGCAATTCTGTGGAGAGAAAAATTAAATGTTTGAAATCACGCTCATTTAAATGTGTATTTCCAACTGATAATGTTCATCTAGAATTTTGCCGACCAAAAAAAAATGTTCATCTAGAATTTTTTTTAGTTTTTCGCGGATCTAGAATTGCCCCCACATATTATAATAAAAACCCATGGTCAAAACATTTATTTTCTACATATGTATATAAGTCCAAACCCAAATAAATCTAAAATCTAAATTAAAATTAGTTGTTGCTAAAAAAAAAAATTAAAATTAGTTGACTTTAAAAAGTCCTAAAATACATATATTTTTATCTACTTTTTTTTTGACTCTTTCTTTCATCTATATACTTTTGCTCGCACAGCACATCAAAAAATGACCTTTTTATATTTTATTTTATTCTTATCATATATTATTTTCTTTTTATAATTTATTTCTCTTTTTTATAATTTATTAATGTTAAAAGCCCATCAATATTTTACACATCCTTTTGTTTACAAATTTTTTAAGTTAATTTTAACTCTAACTGTTATTACAACAAATATTAAATGTTTTTGCTGCAATGAAGTTGGTGAACGCAATCATACTGAAGACTAATTTCAAAATTGTTATCTTATGTATTTCATTAATGAATTATTTGAATTAGTTTCAAATAAAAAAGTGATTAAAATTTTGAAATGTTGAATGAGTATAGAATATTTTTGTAAGAATTAATTGAAATTTTTTGTTTACGAATTTATTAAAAAAAGTATAAAATATCATTGCATTATTTTTTTGTCTCCAGTAAATAAACTTTTTAGATCCACCACTAATTCAACTAACTTGCTTAAAAGAGAGTTTCTCGTATTTCTTATTTTAAAACAATCTCTTTTTAAAATTGTTATGATCAAATGATCTCACTCTTAAGAAACACGTCTTCTCTGATAGGGATATATAAATTTTCACAAAATCAATAAGCACAAGGCCCACGAGACTTCAATCATATAGCTTCAGAATCTTGCTTTACTATATGGCTCGATACACTAAGGCCATTTTTTGTCTTCTTTTTTTTTCACTAAACTTTCTTTCATTATAGAAAAAAAAAATCTCTAATCTAAAAAAAAAAATCAAATGGCTCTTAGCCTAGTGGCCGACGGTAAATTCATTTAAGGCAACTCATTTTCACAATCAGAGATCGAGTTCCCCGCCTACATTATGTAAAAATTTGACTATTGGACCGGCCAGTTGTGTTCCAATATAATTTGCCGTGACAAAAAAAAAATTCTAACAAACAAAGTTGAGTGACAAAAAATAAATATAAAATGGCCTTAGTATATCGAGCAATTACATGTGTGAAGTACATCAAGACTATAACCATAATAGAAAACAAATTCAGGTGGAGTAACTTAAATACACTAAAGATTTTGGATAATATTTGGATTTGTGTTCTTGAATCTGAAAAAGATCCTGAACAAATTTAGGTTCTATTGACAATAAAAATCAGTTGTACACATGGTGAACTCGTCTAAACATAGATCTTGAACTTATTGAAAGACTTCCAATAAGATAGTAATCATCTAAAATCTTTATAAAGTCCATACCAAAATAGAACTTGTCCTCATAAACCTATTCAGAAAACCATATTGAAAGAAACTAATACAATAACCCATTAAATTAAAGGCCCCAATTGGCCAATCTGTAAAAACAGATGTAGAGAAAGAACATGAGAGTAAAATCCTACTTTTCTTCGTGGAGGCGCCGCAAAGAGGAGAAGACTCGCCGGATGACACCAAAACCGCTGCTACCTCATCAAACAAGAGTGACTTCCGATTTGGGGCGTATGGCCCTAAATCGGAGAACGTTAGCCTCGAGGAGCAAGAGTGGTGAAGCGACTGGTCTGTATCTAACCTCTCTGGCAACGAGGGATAAGAGAGGAAAGCAAGAACTAAACCGTCGTGAAAGTGGTGAACATGGTGGTGATGAACCGCCAGAAGGAGTTGCTTCTTCTTCTCCTATGGTACACTTTGGTGAAACCAAGCATAACATAGAGGAAGAAGAACAGTTGCCAGAGAGTCTTCAACCGCCGGACTTATCGCCAAGAGAGAAGTTCGGTGGTGACGTCGTCGAAGGTGACTCAGTCCTTGAAAATAGAGTTTTGAAGCTTGACGTAGCCGGCCAAAAATCCAACCGCAAGCAAGGACGAAACTATGAAACATAGACCAAACATAAAAATATAGTGGTGAACTCCTGACGCCGGCAAAAATTATCACTTCCAATATTGCCGCCGTTAGAAAATAGAAAAAGATAATTTATCGCGATATTTGGGTTGGAGAGAGTTTTTACCTATCCCAAAATTATTGATCTCCTTTTTTTATTCATTTCTAACTGTTCGTATTCTGGTCTAATATATTATTGGTTTATTGTATGAGTAATTGAATATGCTCGTTGAAGAATGAAAAAATTTAACGAATAAGAACTTGTTAGGTTTGAGTCATAGCTTAATCTCGATTGATTGGCTTTGAATTTATATATAGTATAATCTTAAAAGGTTCTTTCAAATAATCCATGTAGAAATAACACATGAAAGTACTATATACGTATAAATATTTAATTGGAAGATGCCAAGAAACTTCTATCTGAATTATTATTGTTTAAATGTAAAACACATGAGAATTTGGGTGGATGTATGATAATTAAACTTTCTATAAAGTTTAGCCAACCAAATCAATACAACTTTCTCTTTTCCTACCGTTAATTTAATTTAGTATAGGAATGAAAAAATTAAAATCTTATGATTCCCATATTATAAAGATATTTTTTTCCT
This sequence comes from Lepidium sativum, assembly GCA_023374145.1. NCBI lineage: Eukaryota > Viridiplantae > Streptophyta > Magnoliopsida > Brassicales > Brassicaceae > Lepidium > Lepidium sativum. The sequence goes on along the minus strand of JAKUCM010000298.1, from coordinate 31,804 downwards.
TCATAAAAATTTAAGGTTTAAGCAAAAAAATAATAGTCAAAAAATAAATTGAAAGGACACGATAATGAGAGTGAGGTAACATCTGAGGTTGATTCTCAGCCTCCAAGAAGAGCGAATGTTAAGATTAATAACTAAAAATTATATATTCTTTCTCTAGTTTAAGCAAAAAAAAATTGATCACCTTTTCGTTAATAACGAAATATTGTAAGTTATTCAATACCTTTGAAATGGGATTAAAGAATAATGTCCTAGCTTATTCAAGTTTCATGATGAGCCTCTATATTGTTAATTCATAATTAATATTCCATACCGTCAAGAACAATATGATACACATGCATATATATTAAGTTTAAGAAATGTAACTTTTCTACCAACTGTTGGTAACAATTTATATCTTAGTAGATTTTAATTATTCCTCCTTTCTATTTCGTTTGAAAGAATGAGAAAAGTATTTATCGTATTAAAAAAAGGAGAGATGATTAAGATATGAATATTGGAGGATGGCACGAAATGATGATGCCTCATATTTATACCATAAATAGATCTAAAACTTGTGTAGGGTCCGTGTTAAGTATGGATTTCGACGTTTATACAAATATTCTACTCCCTAAAGTTTTTTAAAATCTCATAGATACAATGATTTAACTAATAATTTTGACATTAGAATTTCGTTTTTCCTATTAAATATGATAGATTTAAAAGAAAATTTTAAAAATGGAATTTAGGCTATTGAACGGTCTTATCTATAAACTAATGAGAATACAGTTTATGGAGTAAAATATTACAAAATAAATTTATAAAAGCCAAAACTATTTTTGGTTTTTCTTATTAATTTGTAGAAATTGCAACAAAAAAATAATGACAACTAAACCTTTATCCTAATTAATTTGAGTTGGTCTATAGATTAAGGACTAATTAGTGAATTGATGGCATACACTAAATAATATTAATCTGGTTTAGTGTTAGAAACTAATTGAATTGAACTAACTAATCTGGTATAAGAAAAGAAGTGGTTTTTTAATTGATAGTGAGTTGGTAATAAGTACAATGAATAAAGAAAAAAAACAGTAAACGGAGAAGGTGGAAGAACAAGAAAATATTGGAGCATAACCAAACACAATAAGGAAAAACGATGGAGACAACAAAAATAGAAAAGCAAAGAAGAGAGGTTTATTAACTTGTGCTTCTGACACCAGCGGCCAAAGGCTTTTCCGATGTCGGAGACTAGGTTCGTGAAAGAGACCTCGATTTCTGGGCCCGAGAGAAAATGCTTTATCTTGTTACTTTTCCTTCTTACTTTTTTGAACCTTGGTTCTTATGTTTTGGGTTCATTCGACGTTAATGAGAATTGTACCAACAATTAGGGTTGTCATTCTTAATTTGAATTCTTAAACTATTTTTGTCCATCCACAAACGCTTTTGAATAACAAATATCATAAATATTTTCAAGGGGCAAAAAAACACATAAATTATTAATTTACGAAGTTGGAAATTAGTTGGGCCAACTAGTTAATATTGCTTAACTTTTTCACTATAATTCGATTCCAGATAAATGTGTAATCCCACAAAATAAGGCTTAAAATTTAAGCTATGAATTTTATCGATCAATTTTTGGAAAACAAAGTTGTAATAATCTCCCAATAGGTTTGATCTTGATTCACGTTTCATTCCATAACTTGCCATCCATTAAGATTCAAGTATTTGAAAGGTATATTCCATTCCTTTTATCTTAGTTGAGTTGTATGTAGCCCACTCACCAGCTCCATATATTTTTTTTTTATCAACATTGGATCACACATAGCTGACCCATTAGCTAAATTCTTGCAAATGCAAGCGGAGAAACTCAATTCCAAGATGTGTAAGTGCGCATGCTTCTTGTGGACTTATCACCTGCCACTAGACTAAATGCCATTTGCCAACTCCATATATTGTTATCTTTTGAAAATTTTTTCAGAAGAGGCAAAGTACAAATAATTAATTTATGTTTATAAATACAAAACATAGAAGAATGTCAACAAGAACTAGCCTCCTCATATACTTATTGATGACACTCCATTTCCAATCTAAAACTTAAAATTAATCGTCACTTGTAACATATATTCGAAGGTCTCAACGAAAACAACATTAATATACGATATTACATATTTTCATATCATGACTAATAATAATAATACATGTTGATTATATATAATTTTGGTACATATTATTAGTCATCATATTCTGCAAATACTTACAATATATTCTGCATATAACTTTAATAAGTCTAAAAATCCAATCCATTCATTTTAATCGTATCGACTAATATATCATTGAAAATTATCATTAGAAAATGTTTTCTTTGCGGATCAATTCTATTATATTAAACGAGAAATAAATAATCTTTTTTGTAAATATTGAAAACAATTAATCAGTTTATTAATTAAATTTTTACATAATATAAACAATAAAATTTGATTTTAAAATATATAACTGCATCCGTTTTACTTTGATTTGGTCTAAATAAAAGTCAAAGTTTTGTTGTTATATTGAGATTATAAATTAATTTAGCATCGAATTTTTCTTCAACTTTCACGTTTTTCTAGAGATAGAAATTGAAGAACTTAAATCTAAACATAAAAAGAAGTTTTCCTTTCTTACAAGTACCGAAGGTAAAAGTTTTTCCATTTTATGTGATTTTTTTTTTTTTTTTTGGTCAACTTATGATTTTGATTTTTGGTTCACTTTTCTAAAAAAGAAATTCGATACATGTTTTACATGCATACCCCACTGAAGTATTAATAAAAAGAACCCATGTGTTGTCAATAAACTGGATTATCATTCCCTATGATTCCACATTTTTTTTCTGTTAATTAGAAAGTTCAAAGTTTATGGCCCCTAATTTCTTTAGAGTTCATGGCCCCTAATTTTTTAGAGTGAGATCCATATCATTTTAATTTTATTTTATTTTAAAGAGTTAAGTCTTTTTTTATTGCCACTCGATGATATAACTTCTTAGATTACTCCAAAGTACTTTTCGAGTCAAACTATTGATCTTAGGTTATGTTTTCACATTCTTTAGAGTAGATTGATACAAATGTAAATACAATTTTCCATATTTATTAATTTTGTTATAATTCATAAGAAAATAAATTGTAAAATAAAATAAAACTAAATGTGATCAAAAATTTGAATAATATACAATAAACCTTTATAAATTAATAACATCGAAATATATTAAAACAATATTTTTAAATTAATTTATAGAAAATAACAGCCTTCTTCCATTTGATATTAATTTATCGACATACTAACTAAACCATAAATTTAATTTGAAACTGTAAAATTATATTATTTTATAAATGTTATTAATGAATCGAATAGTAATTTAAAAAGATTCCACTGTATAAATAAATATGTGAAAAATACAATTACAATTATTCTGTTTTCTAAATTTTGTTTGTTTTGTCTTCAATTCTATTTAAACCTGCCGGTCCAAACTCTAGTTAACAAGATGATATTAAATCATGTTACTATGTTCATGATAAAATTTTGGGATCCACTAAAGGATTTCCATTTAATCGTTGTAAGAAAACACTGTCTTTGACGGGTTCCATATGAACATAAGGTGTGATACAGCCACTGAGGACTGAACCTAACTCAACCTTATTCGGTTCTAATCGTTTTGTTGTCGGTTGAAGATGTTTCTTTTTGAAACAATGACATTGTCGGTTGGAGGGATTTCATCATGACATTTATCTTGTGTTCGAGTCAGATTCAAAGCAGATTTGGTTTTGGACATATTACTCAAAATTCGAATTCAATTTTAAGTAGAAATCAAATCTGACATGAACCCTAAATTTACTGAACCAAACCTGAACTAAACCTGATTTATGATATTTTTTTTAAGTTAAACCTGAACCGAACCTAAAATTTATTGAATCCAATTGAACTTAAATCAAAATTTCAAAATACGAAATAGATTTTTTATAGCTAAAACCAAAAGATCCGGATACGTAAAGTCAGATGGTTTTTGTCTGTGGTTTCACATCCCTTCTTCGACCATTCAATGTCTAAGTCTCGTCCTTTTGGCTTGTCCCATCTGCTCTTTGTGATTGGCCGACTACAAAAGCAAGACATCTTAATGTTAGAAACACAATTCTCTCTTAAAACATTTTCAAAAGACACTCTATAATTTTGAATATAGAGTTTTTTGTTCTCCAAAAAAAACTTTAAAACTTTAAATTTGAAATTTTGGGTAGTAAAACTTCAAATATAGAGTGTCACTAATCAAAACTTCAAATTTGAAATTTTATCTTTTTATTTGTATTTTGGTTCTTACAATTATATATTTTATTTATGATTCTTAAATATTTTCTCACTTCTCATTTTAATCTTTAAAATTTTTTATATCTCATAAATCTTTAAATTTATTTCTATAAATTTAAGTTTTACACATAAAAAAAAAATTAAAACAAGATTTATATTATTTTAAAAGTAGAATTAGACAACAAGAATATAACAAAATAAACTTAATAAAAAAAAACTTTTAGAAAGGTACATGAAGATTACAGCAACACTAGTAATCTGATAAACTTGCTCCGAAAACTCCAAAATTTTCAAAATATTGTCCAAACAAATTTTGTGTAACCGAAGGTGGTTGTTGTTGTTCTTGACGTCTTTTTTGTACAATTTTTTCTTGTTCAGAACGAATGTATTCACAAGTATTAATATCACCGATAGAAGCTAAATCTTTTAGCAATATTTAATTTTCTTTTTTTAATTCATTTAAAGCTAACATTTTTGCTTCATTTTGCATTCGTAATTCAATCATCTCATGTTTATTTGATGATATCAAAGTATCAGCAGCCATATTTTTACATTCGGTAGTCTTTCTTTTGAGTTTTGCTTTCTTCGATCCAATAGGACGTGAACTTGATCCGCCGTCATTACTATTTAAATTGATTGAAAATGAAAGCGAAAGATGTCATGAAGTGTCAAACTGACATAAGAGGGAGGAGCACTCAGCACGGTGAAGGCATCCTAACTCGGACAACAATCTCCACTCACTATCAATCTTTAATTACGAAACTTTAACTCTCACTCTTGTAACCTCGATCTATACACCTAATATAATCAATCAGTGCTTCCCTTGGTACAAACAATTTCCAAAATGTGTGACTAAGCTTTTCTAATCATTCGAGGAATTTTAAATTTACGTCTAGACTAATTTTTGAACCTATATAAGTCTAGGACTTTTTGCTATATAAAAATATTTGCTGATTGAAGATGTTTCATACCCTACTTAAAAAGAGATAATCAAATCGAATATTCAGCCAATTGAAACAAATCAATTACGTTAATCAAGTCTATTCACCTAAATATCGTTGTCCAGTATTGGTGGAAAAAGTACTAGAGTGCTTATAAGGAAATCATTGTCTCGAGGTTCATGGGTAGAAGAGTATAGTGGTATAAGTATAAAGTAGAACCTCCATAAATTAATACTCGATAAATTAATAATTTTTACAAATTAATAAAAATTTTTAGTTCCAAGTCGGGCCAGTGTAAAATTTGATCAAATTTAATAAATCAATAAGATTATAATTATTTTGAAACTCCTATGTAAAAATATAGTCTCAATAATATCATAAATTGATAATTGTAAATATTAGGCATAAATAATTATTCTTAAGATAATTTAGTAAAATATGATTATAGTGTTTTTTTTTTTTAAGTTAGAATTTCGTAGGAGCTCATGTCTAATTTTCCTTATTGTTTCTAAAACTTCTGATTTTGTCTTTTCGATTTGTATCCAAAATTTTTGAAGAGATTTAGACTTGGATTCGGCTGTCACAACTCATAACCTTTTAAAATCTCACAGTAAAATCTCATTCAGTAGTGCATCTTAAAAGCTCTTATTATTCCAGCATCACAAGGTTGAATTTTTGATGTCATGTTGGGTGGTAAGAAGAATAGCTCAACATTACGTAATCATTCAATATTACGCACATGTGCTGGACAATTATCTACCACTGACAAAACTCTTCTACCATGCATGATTTGATCAAACCAACAAACATATTCTTCAAAAATCATATTTGTCATTCAAGCTTTTTTGTTAGCACGATAATGACAATTCAAGTTATTCATGTTCACATTCTTGAAACAACGTGACTTTGCAAATTTTCCAATCATCCATAAAAGAATTATTCCAGACCCATCTTCATTGCAAAAAATAACAATTGTTAGTCTTTCTTTGTCTTACTTTTTTCTTTCAAGTTGTTGTGTAGCAAGAGAATGATCAGCTTGTAATCTATAAAACAAACTTGTTTCATCCATATTAAAAACATCCTTCATAGAGAACTTATCTATTTTTCCCTTATTGCTTCTAGTTTCTTCTCCATGTCTTGCACATCGGCTGAACCGTTTTCTCCAAAACGACGAAATGATTTGATATCATGTCATAACTTGAATTTTTCAAGCCAACCTTGAGAAAATTGGTGTTCCACATCTTTTGCCTTCTCTAAAATTAGTTCTCCCGTCATATTCACTCGATCTTGGTATTGGAAAAACTACTCAAAAATAAATTTTTCCATTTCTGGATATTTTGCTGGTTTGTGCCGCTTGATATTATTTCTGGTTTCCAAAGTTGTAGAAAGATATTCAGCTGATCGATTGAGTGTGTTTGAGATTGTACATTGACTAATTTTTAAATGAAAATTTTCTTCAAGCCACAATTTCATATCTTTTTGAGTGCTTGTGATATGGTCTCTTTTGTACTCACATAACTCTTTTCGTATTTGATCTATTATGGTTGATTCCGTAACACCTTAAAATGAGAAGTCATTACTAGGATGTGTGTTAAGAAAAGATGTAAGAATGAAAAGCATATCAAAACAATACTAATATATATAAGACTTATAGATTAAAAAATGGAAGTAAAAGAGAATAGAATATCAACATATACATATAAATTATAAATTATATATTGATATTCCATTTTTCTATTTAACATATATCAAAAAATGGAATATCAACATATTTTTGTAAAAAATATGTAAACATCAAAATAAATGGAAGTTCAAACAAAGAATTTTAATAATATGTGTCATAAAAAAACTTTCGTATTTTAAATTTCCAAATATTTGTATTTTTAAGTCCCAACATTGTTAATTGATGAAGATTTAACTGTAATTAAGAAACCATCTACAATATCATTTGGATGTACAATAATGAAGTATATACAAATATAATATAACTTTTCAAATTTAATATTCTATAAATTAATATTCACTAATAACTTCTATAAATAATATAATTTTATAGCTTTAAATTGAATTTTTGGTTCAATTATTATATCAATAAATTAATAAATTTTATAAATTGATACAAATATTATTTTAATGTAATTACAATGTTATTGATTTGTTGATGTTTAACTGTACTTTACTAGGCTTATGGGTGATCATAATTGTGAACCACGAACCGTTGCTAAACCGGAATAGTCTTACCAATGTCTATGTGTCATGTCGATTGGTTCTGGAGAAATATCCTTAATATACGTTATTTATGAAACACTTAGGTATATCTTATTTTCTTACATATGTATACTAACATTTCACAAAAAAAGGATATACGAAGATCTAAATGATCACATGTAGATATGGCAATTTCGAGTTTAAGTATAGTATTTTATTATTCGTAAATTATTACAGCCCCTATAGTAAACATCTTTACTTTTGGGTTTGGTCAAGAGGTGATACAAATTTTCTAATTGTGAATTAATTTTCTAAATTAAAATACAGAAACAAGGACGGAAAGAAAGGTTAAATAACACATACGCATAGGCAAAATAATAAAATAAATTAATTTTCCCAAGAGGATATATATAATTTATCCACTTATCGTCCTTATCGTCTTCCTTTAATTTAATTTTCAATTTTAAAAAATAAAATAAAACCTTATCCCTTCTCTCTCTTTTGTCTGCCATGGCGATTACTACTATTCTCTGAGTTTGTGATTTGAGTCTTTGATGAGACAGAAACCCAGAACTGAAAAAGAGTTCCACCGTGATTTTCCGACCAAATCGGTAAGAAATTTTCTGGTTTGTGATCTGGAGAAATACGGCTATGGAATTAATGGCTAAACCTACTTTCTCCATCGAGATTCCCGAATATGGAAACGATCTTCCTGCGACGGAGAAGGCTTCTTCTTCCACTTCTTCCTTCAGCGAGACGGCGAACGAGGAAGGAGGCGGTTTGAGTCGTCCCGGAAGTGGAATATGGTCAGGAAAAACGGCGGAGTATTCGTCGGATAGTTCTTCAATTGGATCGCCAGGAGATAGCGAGGAGGATGAAGAAGATGAAGAAAGTGAAAACGATGATGATTCGTCTAAGGAATTAGGACTTCGAGGATTGGCTTCAATGAGTTCTCTTGAAGATTCTCTTCCAATCAAGTAAAGAACTTCAATTTTCTCTATCTCCATTACCAAAAATAATGAAAATAAATGGATTTAAGTTTTAGGGTTTTTAATTTATTGCAGGAGGGGATTATCGAATCATTACAAAGGGAAATCGAAATCTTTTGGGAATCTAGGAGAGATTGAGAGTGTGAAAGAAGTAGCGAAGCAAGAGAATCCATTGAATAAGAAAAGAAGATTACAGATCTGTAACAAATTAGCAAGAAGATCGTTTTATTCATGGCAAAACCCTAAATCTATGCCACTGTTACCAGTAAACGAAGATGAAGACTATGAGGAAGAAGATGATGAAGATCTGAAATCTGGGAATAAATCATCGAGTGATGAAGAAGGAGGAACAAGAGTTATGTCTAGAAAATCTTCATTTAAGAGCAAAGCTTACAAATCTAGAAGTTGTTTTGCACTTTCAGATCTGCTTGAGGAAGAAGATGATGATCAATAATGCAATGATGAATTTTCCTTTGTTCATACTTTTTTTTCCAATCTGAAATATAATTTTATTTCGTCGCGCGAATTAATGTTTTTTTCTTTATCTTTAATTCGGAAAATTATTAATGATATTTTTAATCGACGGGATAAAAGTAATCAACTTGTTTAGTGTTTGTGACTTTCTTCTTTTCTTTCAGCTTATCTGTTTGTTGTCCTTTTTCTATCTCCACATTATCGACTCTCTATTTATTTATTTCAATAAAAAATGGTCAAGTCAATATCTTATTGGATATTTTCTAGAGAAGCGAGTATGAAAATGGTCCATGTTAATTAATTGATTTAGGTGAATTAAATGGACGGTTATAGCAAGTGGCATTTAGCCTAGTGGCAGATGGTAAAGTGTACAAGAAGCATGTACATTTATACATTCTGGGATCGAGTCCCCCCACTTGCATTTGCAAGAACTTGGCTAATGGACCGGCTATTTGTGGTCCAATGTTAACAAAAAAATGGATGGTTATATTGAATTAGATTGGTAACAAAACGATTTTGGAAAAAAAATAGGCGATTAAAACAAAAATCGTTTGAAAATAAAAAATATCCGTTAATATTTTCTAATAAGAATAACATCAAGTTCATTTTTTCCATGGTTTAAAAAAGTTATTTTGTTTTATTTAATAAAATATTTTAGAAATCGAGTACATATTTTAGTGGTATTATCATTTTACAAATTTTAAAGATATTATAATCTAACCTTACTTTTTAAGGAATTAAAAATGTCATTATGTTGATGTATTTTAAATATTTATCTATAAACTATATTAATTGTTTTGTGACTATTTATATTTTAAATCATTTTTATGGTTGGTTAATAAGTTTCAGAATGCATTTTTATGGTTATTTAATTAGGTCATCTTTCGCAAATGGCTCTTAGCCTAGTGGCTGGTGGTAAGTCCATTTAATGCAGCTTATTTGTACAACCAGAGATCGAATCTCCCTGCTTATAGTAGGAATTTGGCTACTGGGCCGGCCAGTGGGCCAATTAATCTGTTTTTGAAAAGAAAAAAATAAAAAAAAATTAGATCACCTTTCTGTAAAATCGTGCTATCAATCGTCATTAGTTTATGGTAATGATTCATCTCGTTACTTTGCAGCATAAGAAATATATTGAATGAAAGAACGATAACCAAAATGTATTTAAGAGGTAAAACCAAAATGATTTGTTGTAGTCACCGGCAATGACAGAAGAAAGATTCTTACAATTGAGTACAGACCAAGCATTCAACAATGGCTCCTAAATCAAGCATCTTCTGTGTGAAACTGCTTCTCCACATCCGCGACTGTCTTCTTTGCATCATCAATCTCTGGACCTTCCTTCTCATCTGTCTCTTCCAATTCCGTCTGCAAATGAAGTTTTTTGTTAGAGACAAAACACAAAGTAGGAATTTCATAGTTCCTCTATGTGCTTGTTCATAAAGTTCTAGATTAAGAGTTTAAAGTACTCCTAAACTTCAGTTCACTACCTAACATTTGTTATAGCCCGGTTATATAAAGCTAGACCTACGCTTAGCAACAATAATTGAAAAATGTATTTACCAAAGTGGACTTCAGGTCAGCTAATGCACCCTCAAGACGTTTGTGACAGTCCGGAATCATCATCCTTGACTCACCCAATACATTTTCCTGTATCATCACACAGACAATCAGGAAAAACAGAGTTTAAACATCAAGATCTGAAATATGCAACCATATAGCTTTACATGATACAAAAATGTCCAATGACAAGCAAGCAAAACCAACTTAACAAACACAATAGAACACACACACACCCTAATCATCACTGAAAATGAGCCAATTCTAGATAAACTATCAGAAAAACAAAGATTTTTCTGAATCTTCAGAGATTTAAAAGGAATAAGATCATCATGAGATTGGATGATTTGAATCTTTACCTGCTGCTTGAGGTCGTAAGGGTCAGCTCCTTTTTCCTTCATATCAGCAGTTTTAGCAGCTTCTCTCTCAACCTCTTTCTCATAAGAGTGAAGTTCTTTCACGAGCCTTTTACAAGTTGACGTTTTTATCTTCAAGTTTCTAATCGTAGCCATTGATTATGTCACCTAAAACTCAGTTCTGAAGCAATGCAAAGACAGAGCACAAGAAAGAAAATCACTTTTAACAACCAATACATATAAACGGCACCAAGCCTACATGTAAAAGGGACAACACATAAACTAATGACGATAAAGCAGCTAAATCCTGATTAGTGAAGTGTAAAGTCTTATACTATGAATGTGAGAAGAATGTATCATTTATAATCAATTTGATTCACAGATGTCAGAAGAGTCAAAACATGCTAAGATTATTCAAAACAAAAGAAACTGACAAAAGACATGACAAAATAATGTCTGAAAGCTGTAAGATTACACCAAATCCTAATTCACAAGAAACTACAAACAAGTGTATAAAATGCATATACTAGAATGGTTGAACTAATTAAAGAAAGACGACAAAATCAGCAGAATTCGTTCTCTTGTGGACTCCTGTGACACATACTAAAATGAGACAATCTCAAAAGATCAACATTAAACGATCTACAAAATGAGAGATCAGACATGTGCGAACCTGAGCAGATTTGAACATTTTATGCCAGTAAATTTCGGAAAAAGCAAACGAGGAACAAAGGAAAGTGAATGTTTAGGGCTTTTGAGTGAGCAAACCTCCGCAAATTTTGGATCAGCGATCGATATGATGGGCAGCGAGCAATTTAGAGTCTTTATGAAATTCCAATCTCTTTCCTCGAACTCTGAGAATTATGTATCGGGAAATTTCTGGAAATTGCTCGTCTTTGAGTTAATCAGTTCAGGTTGGTTAATTGAGAACTAGGGAACCATTCTCCGTCGGACCAGTCTGACCGACCGATCTAATCCGGTTTTAAAAACATTATTTAATTACACCGTGGTAATAATTGTATTTACACTCCTACATTTCTTTCCAAAATCTTATCAAAGTAATTGTTATGATTTAAAATTAAACTTCTTTACTTCCAGCAATCATATATTCATATATGTTCAATTCCAATCTAAAAATTTAACTGAACATAAGTCAAAGATTTAAATGATACTAATTTTAAAAAATTATATACAAAATTGTAATGTATCAATATTTAAATAAATAAAAATTAAAAAAATATATTTTGTGTTGAATTGAAAGTATCATCTAATATGTTTAGAAGAAAAAGATATGCTTTCGAGATCCACCCATTGACCCTCTTAAGTTTTGAATCAAAATATTTATATAGAAAAGTTATGTTTTGTTAAAACCAAATTCAGCTTCTTTTATTATTTTGACACCTATTTAATTAAGTAAAATCCAATAAATTTAGTTCTGTTGGGAAGTCTACATATCAACAGCAACCTAAAATCAATTCACGAACACTCACGAAAACAAAATAACTACCTTTTTAAAAATTTACCTAAATTTTAATAAATTTATAATTTTATTAACAATTATATCAACAAAATTAAATTTATACCTTTAAATTTGTATTCTAAAATATCTTAATATCAAAATTATTAGTTAAGATATCATATATTATATAATCAACTGTATTTTATATAGTATTTATAATTTAGTATTTAGGAAATAAGATGTTTTAAGTTATCATAACAAATTATTTTAGCTTTTGTTTAGTTTATACTATGATTCTCGGTCCTCCACTAGATCCACCCATCACTACAGATTACCAAAAGCTGATTTTAACATTAGAAAATAATCATCAACAAATCAATTTGTTCTAAATTTTCGAACAATTGACGTGCAACCTCTTCTTTGTGATTGACGAATACGTGTCACACAGTTTTCACTGAATTTGATTATGTCATTTTTCTTTGTTTCTTTGTTGCAATAAAATGTCAAAATTGATAGCAACTCTCACGTGGAGAACAATTTTCCACATTGGAAATGAACCAAACACTTGTATCCTTCTAACTCATCACCGTTTAATGTCAATAAATTATTATCCTAATCAGTACTTATTAGAATACCTTGTTTTTAACAATAAAAAAGTTTTCCTTTTCAATTCTATTTTTTCAAGTTGGAGGCAAATTTCGAGAGCTTTGCCGTTTCACTAGATATGTCTATTGAGTGCAGCAAAACTTTTCTTTAGTGAAAAGTATGTTGTACTTCATTCACTTCAGATTCGAAGTTCACACACATATAAATAAACTTTATCATTATCTTTAATACTAAATCCATAAAATTATACAAAATCTTTGAGAAAACCTCAAAACATCATCAATTCAATTCAAGCAAATTAAGTTAATTTAAATTCTGATCCACCTAAGAAACAATAAAATGTCTTCCTTTCTTTTTTTTATAGAATAAAGTGTGCATGTCTATACCCAAACTAAAAATAATACTATCAAAATCTATACAAATTAGTTAAAAAGCTTAAACTGTGCATGTTATTTTAGTTTTTTTTAATTCTTACCAACATGCTATTATTTTCGAATTTTCAAACAAATTGGCAATATTTTTAATTTGCTAACCAGAGTAGACTACTAAATTGGCATGTTTTGGTTAAACTTCGCTCTTGTTTTTTATATCATTAAGATCAACAAGTCTTATTAACTCATAGACAGTGACAGTGTGATGGATTTCTAATCAACCTTAATTAAATATTTATTGAGCCTATTAGGCCACGATATGATGACTTGGAGTTAAAAAGAGCTAGCTAGTCTTCATAACATTTACATATACACAAATCAATCCAATCCACTCAAACAAATGGTTAGGTGCATGTAACTTCGTTCACTCGAAAAGGATACAACTCACGAGAGAAATATTATAACAATGCCACATAATAATTAGACAGAAAGAACAAAATTAACAATTATAAAAAAAAAACAGAAAAAAATGCTAAGATGACATTATTGTTGTCTGTCCTTGTTGTTGTTGTGATAACTATCACTTAGATGCAGCAGTTTCATAGTCAATAACAGTCTGAAAAGCTCCAGCAAGAGCCAAAACTTTGTTCTTCTTTGGGTTCTGTTGCATCTTACTTGCTATTACATCGTTGTAAGCTGATGGATATTCTTTTTTCCCTTTCACTACCTCCTTCTTCTTTGCTTCTCCTGACTCTTCTTCTTTAACCTTCTCCTTCTCTTCTTCTTTAACCTTCTCCTCTTCTTTCGCCTTCTCCTCTTCTGTAACCTTCTCTTTCTCCTCCTCCTCTTCTGCAACCTTCTCCTTCTCTTCCACTTTCACTTCTTCTTCATTTTCTTTGGTTGTCTCTTCGACGCTTTCAACTTCTTTCGTCTCAATATCAACAACCTTATCTGGAGTCTCATTCTCATCAGACTTACCCTTCACCTCTTCCTCGTCTTCACGCTTGTTGTTCTCTGGTTCTTTCGTTTCGTCTTGTACTTTCTCCTCTGTTTTATCTTCATTGATCAATTTCTCTTCTACTTCTTTGATGACAACAATTGAATCTTCCTCAGCACTGGAAGCAACCGTTGTTGGTTCACCAATTTCCTTTTTCTCTTCACCTGATTCATCATCAGCTTGAACAACCTCTACTTGCACCACTTTATCTTCTTTTTCATCTTTTGGTTCTTCTTCACCATAATCAGCAACTTGTACATCACTCTCAACCTTGAGAATCTCCTCTCGATGATCATCCTCCTGAGCAGACGACAGAGAAGCAGAATCCGATGCAATCTCTTTATCAGATGGTTTCTTTACTGCAACCTTTTCAGAACCTGCCTTTTTGCTCTTCAGTGAACTGCTACTTCCGCTCAAACCGCTCTTCTTTGGAGCCACAGGAGATGATTTCACTGTAGTGACTCCTCTTGGAACGCTTCTGCTTCCATGGAAAGACGAAGAGCGTAGACCTGGGACAGGCTTATCCCTGGGAACCGATGGTATGTCTCGTGTGCGAGAAGGAGAGACGTTAAGAGATTTTGGGTTACGTGGAGTAGAAGTAGAAGGAGAAGTCAAAGAAGAAGGAGGTCGATCAAAGGATCTTCTACGGAGAAGCTTCTGGTTATCATCAAGACTATTATTATTCTTCTTCAAAAACTTGACCGGGTCAGGTCTCGAACTGATTGTTGGTTTCAGATAATTTGGCAAAGGCTTCTCCGGTTTCTGATCAGACCCATCTCCTGATGATGCAGGTTGCTTTGGTTTTCTGCCAAGAGATCTGCTTCTGGTTAGGCTTTGGTTGTCCGGTTTTGCTTTTGTCGTGCTTGACGATGTTGCCATTATGAATCAAAGAGGGAAGAACAAATAGAGCTTTTTCTTGAAGGAAAAGAAAGAGAAACGTGTATATCAAGGAAAGGAAATTCCTTGGAAGCAAATTAGGGTTTGTATAAAACGAATTCGATTTCTATAAAACGGAGCTTAAATCTCGCAGTTTCTTGGGTGGTGATGGTGGTGGAGGCCATCAATCTCCAAACAAATTAGAATCAAAAAACTAAATTAAAACATTATAAAACGATTCCGGTCGTTATGGAAAACCGTTGACTTTTGTTTGAGCCGTTTCTATTTATACAAAATTATAAATGACACCAACTGTGTTTTTGATGTTTTGTCTCTCTTTTTGGTATTAGACCGGTTCAATATCAGTAAGATAACTGTCCCCACGTCATTAGCATGATAATCTCACCACTTAATTACGAACAATTAAAACTAAATCAAACCTGATATTGAAAATTAAACTGATTAATTAAAAAAAATAAAATATAGTCTGAAGTAAGAGAAATGGGCCTACTCTCAACTCCATGAAGCCCATCGTTGAATACTTCTACTATTATTCTAATGCGATCCGCTCATCCCAATTCCTTGCGTGTGACCCACTCCTTTGCAATCGTTGGAAACTTTAAATTAAAGAAAAAAAATGTTTAGAAATATATATTCTATGTTACATTTCATGTCAAAATGACGAAGTTTGATTCAGCCTTTTCGGGATATGATAATGAAATTATAAACAACATCCTTGATCGGTAGAAAACTACTTAGATTTTGAAATACGACTTAAAAACATAAACAAGTTTTTACAACTAAAACCTACATGTTTCAATGATTTGTATTAGTGTTATTCCATTTTCGTAACATTAGTCCAATTCAAATTTACAGGTTATATATTAGTGGGAAAAATTAAGCAAAATATAATTATGTAAATTTTATGAGAACATGTTTTTTTTCAACCACAAATTATATTGGGTTCTTTGGTTATACAAATGAAATGTCTTAAGTGGACTTACCTCCGGTCACAAAGCTAAAAACCATTTGCTGAGAACGTGTCTTTTAGATAATTGATTTATTATTTTATTTTGTGATCATTTTTACCAAATTTATTTTTATACCGTCACATTATGGCGAATCTTAGGGTTTTAGATATGGATATCAATTTGTAAATCCACATAAATAAAAACTCAATAAATATATATTTTTGGTCCAAAATGCATACATGTTAAATTGAATAAAATATAGTAACTATTTATTATATCTTTGATATGAAAACTTGTTACCGGTGTTAAACATTAATAATTCTGGAAGATGTAGCCCAATCAAGAACACAAGAAATAGGAGAAAAGAACAAATAAAAGTTAAACACATATAGTTTCTAAAGTCGGACTAAAACAACGATCAAAACATAAAACCAAATTGATCTATCCAAAAAACAAAAAAAAACTTGGAAAAAAGATATGGAAACTAGTGTGCAATGAGGTTATGGGCCTATATATATATATATATATATAGAAAATGAAGACTAAGGCCAAGTATATGTTGGTGATAAAGTACAAAATTCAATTCAACCAAAAAAACCATTTGTGTTGTAGATATCTCAAGTTCATTTTGCTTCTAAATGATGGATACAAGTACCATGTCATTGTGCATGTAACTTTCCTATTCACACTTTCAACATAATTTGATAGTTTATTCACAGAAGAAATTGTAACACTGTATGGTAAATCCTCATGATCAAGAGTACGGCCAGCCAAAACAAAATGTTGATTACCTAAACTAAAATTAAAAAATTATGTCCACTAGAACTAAATCTTAATAAGATAATATCTCTAAAATTAATTATAATTTACAGAATTTTTCTGAGTTCGATTATTCCTCTCTACAAATTTAGTAGATTAAATAAGAAATTTTAATGATTAAAATACTTCTGAATCGAGTTTTGTTGATCCAATTATTAATGAAAAAAATTAATGACAATTTCTTTTCTTTCTAAATTCCTACTTTGTTGGATTTTAGCTAAAGGTGGAGCATGATCAAGAGGGCTCCAAGAATGCCGGACTGAGAGGCTTATATGCTGATGATCCTTTCAAAATTGTTCCAGTTAATGCTTAGTTATTTTTTTGGGTAATTAATTAAACACGTCTTTTATCACTTGACCACTAACACTCCAAATTAATTAACAGTGTTTTTCAGTTACCATTTACCAAATTAACTTCCGGTATAGAAATGAGCTGAGACAAATTAGTATGGTTTCATAACTCTCCAAGAAAGATTCTCTTTATATGGTTTCAACAAAGACAAAACAACTTAAAGTGTACTCAAAGTAACTTATGAAATTATTTACTAAAATTCATTAATAGAGTTCGTGGGAAAAATATTACTTAACACATGCAATTCTATTATATTATTATTTTTGTGTCAAAAGAGTCGCATATGACCCCTCGAATTGTTCATACGTATCTTTACAAAATCAAACTACATCGTTTGTAGCAGAACCATTGTTTTCTAGTAAGCAACCCTACCAACATTATGTATTTATATATAATATTTTATGATTGAATTGTCTTTGTTGCATGCTTCTCGATGTTAGGTACGAGACTACGAGAGAACAATAAGAGTATGTGTATATGTATATATATATTTATATAATTTTATTTACACAAATGCGACACATTCCAGATAGGAAAAAGACGTGTAACGTAGAAAAGCAGCTTTGAGACGACTCCAAAAATTGTTTCTTCAAGTTGACATTTTACAGATAAGTGTTAAGCCTCTCACGTCTGATCGTGATGGCGCGTGTTCCTCACTGGTTGATTATTTAACTGGTCGATATCACCAAACCCAGAAGTAGTAGGATTTTGTTTTCCAATGTAATTCTCTTTTCTTCATTAAAATATTTTTATTTACAATAGGAAAATTCATCCTCGTTTCATGTCTCTTATGTTAAGTGGTGTCCTCACTCTGTAATTTTTTTCAGAAATAGTTTCTTGAGTTTTCTTAGGATTTTAGCTTCGTATTTTACGGGAGTAGTTTTAAAAAGTTCTCTTATTTGGACTTTAGTTTCCCTTTTTAAAACTTTGTATCCGGAGATATTATTATATTCCACCGGATTATGTATTATTTTACCATTGTAATTCCGAACAATATGTTTTTTGTCACGAAAGTTGCTTCCATTAATTTAAAATAATCGTTTACAATTATAAGAAACAAAATAAACATATCCAAAAATTAAACATAAGGATAAACACATTCAAGTGGAGAAGTCTCTGACATTCTGAAATTCTAGGGTAGATGATGGAGATACGATCTCGAATTTACATGAATCTAAAATTACTCTTTGTTCGATTGATACAAAGGCGGTTGAACACGCACATGAGCTCTTTAAACCATCAGTTATGAGCTTTAATAACAACCTCAATCCGGAGAGGTGTTGAAGTAAGACTCTCTCCCGTCGCGGGAAGAGATTCAGATCAAAATTCCTTCTAAAGGAATCTGGATCACTCGAAGATCTTATGATCAAAACATATTTAATATTAACTTCCATAAGTTCATTTAAAATCCTCCAGTCCTCTAAGACCCATTTTAAGAAAAAACATTAGAGATAAAATAGAAAATATTTTTCTGTCTGTCTATCAATAACTGCGTGCATAGGCCCACGACAGTCTGGACACATTGTCAACAGGATTTGCTCTAATGGAGAAGGAAGTGGCGGTTGTAACTCCGAATTCTAATCACTTTCAATTTGAAGCTTTTTGACCACGTCGGACGAAGAAAGTGTTCTCTAACTTCACTTGGTTTCCAAAACCAAGCTTGAGACGAGGATCGTAGATGGTCGAGGACAGTGGCGTGCCTATTAACAAAAAAAAGGCATTTGCCTAGGGCCCTCAAAATATATTAATTTTTGGGGTCCCATAATACCAAAAATCTAAGGTTAGCAAAATGGTTAAGATCCTTTAATTTAATTGTAATATCAGGATTCAAGTCCTGATGGTGAATAATGAAAATTTTTATTTTTAAATTTATTGTAAAAATATCTTGTATGTACGTCAACACTGTAAGTAAGAGTTTGCAGTCAGAAGACATGAACATGGAAGTTGCATTTTCCCAGTTGAAGGGACTTGTTTTTTTTTCCAAAATTATAGAGATAGTGGTTTTAAGAGTACAAAATCAGATGCTAAAGTAATTGCAGAGTCTACGGAAAATAAAGCCATATTTTCAACAAATGAAAAACGTGTTATCAAAAGAAAAATAAAATTTGGTGAAGAATCAGAGATAGTTGATGAAACTATGAATTTATCTTCAGAAGAGAGCTTTAGAATAAATTATTTCAACCAAGTCATGGATCAAGCTCTATTCTCTTAAGACATGGTTTGAGCAATTTCAAAAGTACGAACAAACCTTTGGTTCCCTATTTGATTTAGAGAAATTAAATTCAGCAAGTGATGATAACTTGAAGATATTTTGTACCAATCTTGAAGTATTTTTAAAACATGGAAGTCATTTAGATGTTATAGGAGATGAGTTGTATTTTGAACTAACAGTTCTGAAAGATGTTTTGCCTGAGGAATGCAAGAAACCCGTTGAAGTGTTGAACTACTTGAAAAGAATGGAAAATTGTTATCCAAACTCATGGATTGCTTATCGGATTTTGTTGAGGATTCCAGTTTCGGTTGCTTCAGCTGAAATAAGTTTTTCAAAACTAAAGTTGATAAAGTCTTATTTGCGATCAACTATCTCACAAGAAAAACTAAATGGTTTAGCAATCATATCTATAGAAAGAGACCTAGTTAGAAATTTAGATTATGAGAATTTGGTAAAAGAGTTTATTGAAACAGAAAGAAGAAAAATTATGTCTTAATCGTTTGTTTTTTTTTATTTTGTTTTGGTTCATCAATATTTTTAATTATATTATATTTATATTATAAATGACCCATTTTACTAAAGTTCACCTTAACCCTCTCTAAGGTTAGGCACGACACTGGTCGGCTGACGTATATGTTGATATTTCATTTTTCTTTTGACTTCCATTTTGTAATTTATGAGTTTCTTATATATTAATCTTGCTATGATATGTTCTTCATTCTTACATCTTTTCTTAACACATATTCTAGCAATAATTTATCATTTTAAAGGTGTTACGAAATCAACCATGACAGATCAAATACAAAAAGAGTTATAAAAGAAACCATATCATACACATTCAAAAAGATGTGAAATTGTGGCTTGAAGAAAAATTTCATTTAAAAGTTAGTCAATGTACAATCTCAAACACACTCAAACGATCAGCTGAATATCTTTGTACAACTTTGGAAACCAGAAATAATATCAAACGGCACAAACTAACAAAATAATTATGAATAGTTATGTATAATTATATATGTCTAATATTTACAATTATTAATTTATAATATTATTAGAAATATATTTTTACATAAGAATTTTAAAATAATTATTATCTTATTAATTTATAAAAATTATTAATTTATTAAGTATTAATTTGTAGAGGTTGTACCTACATCTTATTTGTTTCTTCTCACGTCGTCTTTCCTCAAATAGTAATATATTATTTAATTTATTTATATCAGAAAATCTACTTTTCGAGGCCAAATAGAATTATCATCTCAATAATAATCTCCCAATTTTTGTGGGTTGAGAATAACGTTTTTATAAATAAAAATGAAAAACGTTTGTTCACGATCTTATCATATTTCTTTGTCGTATTCTTATACAGTTTCTCTTTATTAAAAATGTATCTTTTTTAGGTCAAATCTTCTTTTATAAAATATCATAAAGTCTAAATATTTATACTCTTCTTCTTATTATTATCTAACTGATATTATATAATTAAAATATTTTATTTCGTCCTACGGTGTCGTTTTAAGAATCTCTAAGGTCCCTAACTCCGAATATGATTCCTATATCTAGACCGTTCATTTCAGGCTTCAGTCAAAGAAAACACGAAATCACCGGCTCAGATCATCCCGACTGTTGTTTCGCCTTAGCTACGCCTTCTTCTCCGATTTTAAATTAGAACCCCTCACAAAATTCTATAATTACGAATTCGGAAGATTTCTTCTTCTTCTTCTTCTTCTTCTTCTTCTTCTTCTTCTTCTTCTTCTTCTCTCATTACACGTTTTCTTCGGCGAAGAGTTATCCGTCGGGAAAAGGTATCGCCGGAATTTTGGTTTTTGTCTCCCGCCTCTTCTTTCGCTATTTTCTGCGGTAATTACGATGAACAAAACAAAACCCAAAAATCAATTTTCTTTTCTCGTTGTTGATTGAAGTTCGTTTGATGGTTACGTAATGAATTTTTCAGTTTCCTTGGCTTCAGAAATAGTATGTGTGATTGAGTGGTTCTGATTTCTGAATTTGATCGAGAGGGTTTATAAAATTTATCTTCTTTTTGGTTAAAGTTTTGTGTGCTTTTTTTATTCATGGAGAAAGCTTGAATCACGGGGAAGCTAGTCTTGTTTATGGAAAGTCCGTATAAATCGAATTAGACTCTTTAGCTTATTTATATATTTTCTGGTTTTGGATGGTTTGTCTTCTCTTTAGCTTTCCTCTTTTCCCTCTCTCTATTGGTTTCGTTAACAATCACTGAAATAGCTTTTTAAGCCTGATGTTTATGGTTTCGTCAAGTTATATGTTCTTTTTGTAAGTAAGCTTTGTCTTTCATTTTTGTAGATTCTCTGTTCTAAATTTCTTGTGGCTGGCTTTTTGACTGGTGAAAGATCAATTGTTTCTAAATTTGCCCTTTTAGATAGGAATCCAAATCAAACTTAAATAAACTTTTGTTTGCATTGCAGTGTTAACGTTGTGTTTTATGTATGGATGGACTTAAGGGTAAAAGAACATCAAAACCGATTGTGCCCCGGAAAGCAAGTGGCCTTGTTCTACATGAGAATATGAAGAAGAAAGATGAGAAGAGTGTTGTCCCTATCTGCAGTCGAAGTGGTTGCAGTTCCCGGATTTGTTCCACCAAGGGAGTACCTATTGATCACAAAACAAAGTCTACTGGATCTTCGTTTCGATCTCCTTCAAATGGAAAGGAAACCGTTGGGAGTTTATCTCGAAGTGAGAGTGGATTAGGTGCTATTAAAAAGACCTCCAAAATTACTGGTAGGAGACGAGTCTCTTCTCTTTTGGACACGGATTCTTCAGAGAGCAGCAGTATTCATGACGGGTTAGCCATGACTGAGCTTGCCCTTCCACGTGGAAAGACCAAAGAAGGCACCTTCAGCGTTCATTCTGAAAATTGTGTCTCTGGAGAAGTTGTGACAGAGGTAGGAAGCTCAAGCACAGGAACTGGCAGAAGCGTACGTCAGACGCCTGATTTTGTCACTCGAGATACTGGTATCAGTATCAGTACGCAAAATGCAAGAGCTAGCCTGAACAGGCAGGGATTGAGAGACTTGAGGAGCAAATCTGGTTCTGATGTTTTTCCATCCAGTGTAAACCAGACAAGAAAAAGCTACATAATTAAAAAGAAAAACTCTGATGGAGAGAGCAGCTCTTCAAATATAGGAATTAAGACGGAAGGATCAGCGATTAGAGGAAGGAGTCAAAATTCCTCTCAAGGGAATAGCATCACCATGTCTGAAACTAGGAGGATCAGAAATTTACCAAGTGTTAGGGACAACAGTGTTGTTTCGAGTAGTATTAGAAGATCAACAGGTTATTATGGTAGAAGAGGATGTGCTGGAGCAGTTGCAACTCTACAAACTCCTCAGCCGTCAACACGAGCTGGTCTTAGTCCTGCTAGGGCTGCAGAAGATTCCCGTAGTCCTTCAAATAGTTACGCTAGGCCAATCAGTAATGGCAGGTTACGTAGCCTAATGATGCCTGGTAGCCCCTCAGAAGCCGGCCTTTCTCGTTCTTTGATGAACCGTGAGGCTTTCAGACGTTATAACATGAATGGAGTTGCCGAGGTAGTCATCATAAGCTTTGTTTTGTGATGTTATTCCTGCATCTTGATAACACAACTCAAATATATTTTTACGATGTTGCAGGTTTTGTTGGCGCTGGAAAGGATCGAACAAGACGAAGAGCTCACATATGAGGTATTTTGCAGCTTAGACCTGTTGATGTTAAGAATATTTGTCTGACTTACGTTAAGATTTTTGTTTTGACACTTCCTCTGCTTCTTTCTACCCTTGCAGCAATTGGTTGTTTTAGAGACCAATCTGTTCTTAAATGGTGTGAGCAATTTCCACGATCAGCATAGAGATATGCGGCTTGACATTGATGACATGTCGTATGAGGTTAGCCTTACTCATACCTATCGTGTTAGACTGTCAAAATGCAACACTAAAGTTTTATGCTTGTCGGAGTATGAATGCTAACATTCAATATATATAATTGAAAACGATGCAGGAATTATTAGCATTGGAGGAGAAAATGGGAACAGTAAGCACTGCTTTAAGCGAAGAAGCACTTCTGAAAAGCCTAAAGTCAAGCATTTACCATCCAACAGATGAATCCGGTGACATTTGCCTTAATAAAGATGATGATGTCAAATGCAGCATTTGTCAGGTATTACTACTAATTCTTCTCATCACTGAGTCTACTCTCAATGCTAGCTTGAAGGTATTTAGAATAAACTCAACGTTACTATGTAGGAAGAGTATCTTGATGGAGATGAAGTAGGGACTTTGCCTTGCCAACATATGTACCACTTGAGCTGCGCGCAACAATGGTTTCAAATGAAGAATTGGTGTCCAATTTGCAAAACCTCTGCAGAATCTCAACCACAGCCATTTTCATGATGATGGGAATGGGATCGCAAGAGACTTCCACTTTCATCACCAAAGAGCTTGTCACTACTTCCATCATCTTGCTCTGTTTTCTCTGTATATATAAAACAGTTATATTTTTTTCTTATTTTTTTTCTTTTTCCTACTTGCACATAATTGGGTACACATAGAAAATAATATCAGGTGGACATGATACCTTCTCACCTGTTTAAAGATTGAACATTTCAATTGAAAATACAAACCAATATTTGGTGTAATTTCATATATTGGATAAAGGAAATAAAGAATTAGCCATTGTTCAATACCTTTGCTTTCTAACAAACTAACAAAACTTTTGTCATAGGCCCAAAGCCCTTATTCATTCTATAACTATATAGTTGTACTCTGTCTATTAGAAGAAATGATCATGTGTTTGTGACTTGACTTGAAGTATGGGCAAATCGTCTGTTCCGGGCTAGGATTGATGGATCTTGGATTGATGAGTTTGTTATTAGCCAAGTCCAATGGGTCATTTAGTTTCATTCAAGAGGGTCTAATTGATGCACTGGCCTTTTAGAAGGCCATGGGGGGTTTTAGTTCTCCATGAGTTTTTAAACATTCTATTTTGGGAAATAAGATACATATGGTAATGTAAAAACTGTTATGGAATATACTAGGGATTGACCGGGTTACGGCCGGTTTTTAGTTTAGAAACATTTATGTGTAGTTTATTTGTTGGCTAACTTGTCAAATTTTGTGATTTGTGTTGTATTTCTGAAATGAAAAAAGGTATGTGCATCAGAAATGGATAATTTTATTATTATTTGGAATGAAAAAATTAAGGATATGTTGCCCTACATATTGAACAATTTTTATTTGCTTTAAGCCAACTTATTATGCAATCATGGTGGTAGATGTGGTTGCAGGCTAGATTATTAATGGCATCTCGTCCTTTGAATGTTTGAAGGCAAATAGTGCAATTTTTCAGTTATGAATTATAGTTATGAAGCAGACTTCAATCAGGATTCTGGTCTGATTTTATTTATTATTTAAAGATCAAAAGTACATGTGTGAAATTATTTCAAGACTATACTTATAATATTATCTAAAGAACAATTTAAGAATATATCTTTTATGAAGTAGTATTTATTTATAAAATTATGTCATTGAAATATCTAAATTGCATAAGATGCTATTCTTTTCGAATAATTAGATCGATAAGATACAATAACCTCACATCCTTTTATAGTTTGTCTAAATTAAGAGAAAGGGACCAAATTCTAGATATCAGAATTATTAGTTGGAGTGACTAAACGGAAAAATGACACGTATATAAGATATTCAACCCAATTATTTTGGATGGTATAAAAATAAAAATAAAAATAAAAAGTAACTATGGACATTCAAAAGTGGTGAATATGTATAGTTTCAATAGAAGATTAAACAACTTCATCACTGTAAATCAACCGACGTGTAATATGGACATTCAAAAGTCTTTCGAATTCGAATAACGAAGATTAAGTTATATATTATATAGTCTTTGGTCCATGAATATATTTAAAATGTAAAACAAAACCTTTATTTTCAAAGATTTTTTTTAACAAAATCGAAATGGACTTAGTTAATAAAAAGAGATGAAGAATTGGACAAAGAAGAAGATTCAATTTCAGGTAATTAGAGGGTTTTGATTTATGAATGAAAAAAATCTAGACATATAATAAATGGTTAAATTTTAGTATTTTTTCCAAATATATAATAACTAAATTATGCTATATAAGCTAATTGATTATATAATATATTATGAAAATTTTTTATTCTAAAGAAATTTTATTTTAAAGAAACCTATTTAACTTTTTTCTTTGACTCGGTTCATATTCAATTTAGGTTTTTCAAATATGTAAAAAAAAAGATAAATATAGTTCATCTTACCTTATAATAAATTCTTTTGTTTCATACAACCTCTTTATCAACACATTATCTATACCTTGGATTAATGAAGCCATTTGCAGGTTTGTGTCATGATAGATTCAATAAACTTTGGATGACTTTATTAACATATGCGTATTTAACAAAACACAACATTTTGATAGTAATGAATATTGAGTGGAAGTAATTTCATTGAAATGTGATCTCGTAGTAGTGCAATGTTAAACCAAAAAAGAGGAAATAAGATGGAACTTATGAATAGTATGGAGGGACAGAAAATTGAAAAAAAATTGTAACATTGAGAATGATTTTAAATTAAATCAAAGAAACAACTTGTAATGTGAGAGTAATAAGCTGGTTTAGTTGTCTAGACGGGGCGCTTCTCGTTCTTCACGTCTTCATCGAATAATTTGTTTGGATGTGTGCTCAGAGCTTTGAAAAGAATTGCACAGTCAACATATATGGGGTTGTTTATTCCGGACGCCTCGTCGTTCAAGCCAATGTCGTTCAAAATAATACGGGAGAAAGTGAAAGTTTGAACGTGAAGGTAAGAAGTTGTACATTGACACTTTGATATGGAATTTGCAAGTTTGGCCAATAATGTGTTTTAAACTTTTGAGGAATTTTAGTTTTTAGTGCTTCATTGTTATCATATCCCTAGGTAAAAAGTAACAAATTTTGGTTATTATTTGTATGGAAGGTGTAAGTGTGTTTTTTGAGGTGCAAGAGCATTGAATATACTTCAATTGAACTATTTATTTCCTGACATGTAGATAGATGTCTACACTTATAAATTTTAATCGATGTAGAAAATATTGTATTTTTTATATTTTATATTTTACATAGTTTATTTTTATTTTTTCTAATTTATATTTTTAGTTGAAGTGACTGCTTTTTGTTAGTCACTAAAGAGATGATTAGATACCTAATTGGAAGAAAAAAAACAGCACTTGAAATTAGTAACCGCTACTACGCCTACCAATCCTTTAAAAAAAATTATTTTGCTAGAACATCAAACCTAAGTAGTATTATATATAAGTTGAGTCATTTATAATAAAATATTTTCTTTTTCTTGACCACTAAATTTCAGTATTTTGATAAGTTAGTTAGTTTGATTATTTTTATATAATATGTAAGTTTAGGTTTTACTACGTAAAATAATATTAATCAGTTTGGTCATTTTTAATTGGTATTCAGATTATGGATAGTTCTTTTATTTTGTCAACATTGGACCACAAATGGCCGGCCCATTAGCCAAGTTCTTGCAAATGCAAGTGGAGGGACTCGATCCCAGGATGTGCAAGTGCGCATGCCTCTTGTGGACTTACCACATGCCACTAAGCTAAATGCCACTTGCAATTATGGATAGTTTATTAAGAAGAAAATATTTTTTTCATATTTTTTAAAAGAATCATATTCTTTTTTGTTTGGTAATTTAGATAACTCTTCTAATAATTTTGGTCATACGATACGATATATTATACTTCTAATCAATATATTGGTTTAATATAGATTACAACATAATATAATTTAATTTGATGTGAGACATTTGAATGTCCATATTATAGTAAGTAATGTGATTAAGTAAATAATAGTTGTCTTTTGATTTTTTTAATTAAAAAATAAAAAATTTCTAAAACAAAAGCTGATGTGGCAAGAAGATATGAGTGATGTGGCAAGAAGATAGGAGTTTGAGAAAGATGAGTTGGATGGCTTAAAGGTAACCTTGCTTTTATTAGTATAGATGTTTGGGCTATATACGAGATTCTGTTACAAAATGGACTACCATTTGCAGAAAAGAAAACAGAAACCAAAATAATCAGATCTTACTAAACAAATAGTGATGCTTTAGTTTAGTGAATAACCAAAAATGGATTTTAGTAGAGATAATGATAGAATTTATTTTACAAATTATTTGGCACCGGAGTTTGACTTTATCCAACTACAAATGGAAAACGATGTGAATTTTAGGTTATGGATTAGAACTTATCAATCTAATTATTTACAAAAAAACCAAAAATATATAAAAATAAGGAATAATTACATTGATTTACTTTTAATTTTGCTCATTTAAAAGGAGAGATTGCCAAGTTACTCTCAGTCTAGTGGTTAGGATGATCTAGCTACAAACCCAGACTCCATAATTCGATTTCTCCCCACTATACTAGTAGATGAAAAAGGATTTAATGGGTGGATTTTAGACCGTGGATGGGGTCATTGGCAATTGAGTTGTTGATCAAAAAAAGGTTTGGTGATGAAGATATATTAATACAAATATTCATAGTAATAACTTCTTTTTTTTGGTTTTCAATTTCAGTAATAACTTATAAGTAGTATATTATTCATATTTAGTGAATGGACAATGAATAAAGAAAATGGAACGTCACTGATAAATATATTTAGTAATGCCATGTCCAATCGTGAATCAGAAGATGCAGAACACTTTTAATAATGAAAGGCAGAATGAGATGTGATGTCTCCTAAGCTATTTATCAATCGTCAAACTGGCCTATGTACTAGCCTAGCTTAGTCCTACTTACTTAGGGAGACATCACCAATTTACTGATGTATACATGAAGTGACACTGTGTGTGATTTAAATGATTTAAAGCTTAGACTAACATTATTGTTGAAGAACTCTCTAAATTAGAATCTCTCAACGTTTAATAATCATTATATTAAAAAAAAAAAAAGTGAGTCATAGTCTCTAAAAAGTAAAGCTCGTTTTTTGTTTAAGAAACTATATTCTTTTTTCTAAACTGAGTTTCTAATTTTAATAATATTTTAATCTAAAAAACTCATTTACATACGTATGATAATCCTGCTTTTAGGACCGCTCTTAGGACCATATGAACAGTGCTCCTAGAGCGTGGGAAGTGTTTCTCAAAACAATGGACCTTTAGAGACACGTTTCGAATTCTCATAGGTTCGTGAAGAAGCTGACAATACCTTTGTTCACGTGAACTACTGAGGTCTATAAAGGTTCGTGAAGAAGCTGACAATGCCTTCCGTTATGTGGATGTTCTTGACTTGCCTCGTTAATCACGAGATCGATGATGAGATTGCAAATCATTTATTTAGTTGGTTAAACCAATAGGGCATTATCTTTACATGTATCTTCAATGTTTTTGATAATTTTAAGTTTAATTTCTTTGTCAATGTTTTCCGACAAAAATCTCTTTTAATACACACTTTATCAACAACCAACAACAAAAAATGACACAATTGAAACCCGATCTAATAAACAGGACTGATAAGAAATATGGTCCGTTCTTACCACATTAAAACATTTTGTTAGATGTTACACTCGAACTAAAAAAATATTTTCTTAGTTCCAAAGTGTATGATGTTATAGGTTTTTCACACAAATTAACAAATCATTTAATATTTGATTTTTAACTAAAATATACTTTTATTCTATGTAATAAATATTCAGCCAATTAAAGATTAATATGTAGAATATAAATAGTAAAAATAAATTGAAAAATATAATAAATAATGCATAAGAAGTTGAAAACATCAAATAATTTGGATTTTTTTTCCTCGAACATCACACATTATTTAGAATAGAGGGAATATAATTTTACATTATTTAGAATTAGACTATCTAAGGGTAGATGTACATTAAAATTCATATATATATATATATATATATATATATGAGTGTTTGAAGAATCGTATTAAAAATGTCATTATACATGCTTATTATATCGGCTGTCAAACTTTTGATAGAAACACACTAGAAAACATAACACAATAAAATAGACAATTAGGTCTAACCGGTATATGTGGAATTGAAGAACTTTTATATTCCACATCAGTTTATATTCCGCATTTACCATTCACTTTTATATAATTAATTATAGAATCTAACTAATTTTGCAGCTTTTTGTTTGTTTTCTTCTAGTTTTGCATATGACTTATATTAATTCCACTATATTTCATTTACGTAGTTAATTTCAAAATAAAATATATAATTAGTAATAAGTAATAAAGTAGATATATTATTACTCAATTTCTCAATTAAAAGTTTAAATAAATATATATATATATATAATTAATTATAATAACAAAATAAATATACTAATATCAATTAATTACTTTAATTTTATTATATATATATATCTATAATTATATATAGTGTTTATATTTTTATTTTTATCTCTCAATTTTTAATGATATATTGTTTTGGTTTCCTAAATATATTTAAAAACATTTGGTTCTTGGTTTAGATCGGTTTTGTTTCTTTTGTATATGAATATACAATCAGTGGTTAAGTTTCTTTTCATTATATGAAGTAGATTAAAAGAAATTTTATGGTAGGTTTTGGCTATGAATTATGCTATGTTGATCTAATTATGACTAAAAAAATTCACAAAATTAACATTCAACATAATTTAGCTGCTATCCAAAAAATTCCACCAAAAAACAAAAGATATCACCAAATTTTATATTCAGCACAATTCTAAAATAAGTATTTACACCAGATATATATATTTCTTTTATCGAGAAAGTGATTGGATTGGAGATGACCTAAATTTACAAACATTAACAAAAAAAATCTCCAACTAAACTGGTTTGCAATCATCAAATTTTCCAATTCCGTGCAAAATGAATGCAACTATGTAAGTATGTACCATCGTTTTTAGACTGTTTAGCTAGGCTATTTGATTTCCATTTTAAGAATTATTTTGCAAATAAAAAAATTAACATTTCTGAAAAATGAATATAGATGAATAGTTGCTCGGTAATGATAATGAGAGACTGACAACTAATAAACTGTACACGTTCCTTACGTAATGTCTTTCCATACTTTACCATCAAAGTCAAATAGATCTTATGCATTTTTTTCATTTAAACAAAAAATGATAATAGAACGCAAGGCCTTCTATTTTGTAAGACAAAAATCCAAGTGAAAATCGTTTTTTTTTTTGTAACTTTTTGTGAAAAAAACAGAGTATGTATTTTGAAATGTCTAAATATTACTTTAAATGAGTTTCCCATCATATAATCATATTTATTTCGGAAAGGAGAATAATTGATGAGAAAGTAAAAACTTATAAGTACGAATAACGAAAAATAATTCCACTTATTGCCTTTCCTGACAATGATGGAATAAAAATGTTAAGAAAATAAATTTGTAAAATCTATCATAGGTCCTGAAATAATTCTATTGATATATGTGTATTACTTACTTATGCTATAGTAACACTAGAATAGAAAAAATTCATCACAAAGTTTAGCTTTTGGATCAAAATAGAAACGCATTTGAGATCTACTGTGACAAAGAGAATATCTCACAAAACCGAACTCAACCGGTCATCATCGAATCGAATTATGCCAAGGAAACGAACAATTAATGACTGAGATTGAGTTCTTCTAAATTCACACGTGCTTTCTTAATCCCAAGTAACTTTCATTAAACCACAATTACGTACAAAGTTACACAACTTTCAACGTCCACACATAAAACATGCCCATGCAACTAAAAACAAATCCGACAAAACACTAAATTACAAAACAGCCAAACAAACACACATACCAACAAAACCCAAAAATGGTTCAATGAGAATCACGGACATGGAAGTAACTAGGGTTCTTGACGACAATATCGTACATGTAAACAGAGTTGAATTTGGAGAAATCTCTAGGGAGAGAAATAAGATCAATGGAGGAACGTTTGTGGAATTGAAGGAGATCTGTGTCACCACCGAAGTACCTCTCCCACCCAAGATTCTGGAGGATCTGCTCGAGCGATGAGTAAGATGAGACCACTTCTCCTGTCGGTAAATAGATCATCACTTTCCTTCGGCTGTTTGTGTCGGATCCTGACTGGCTAGGGTTCTCCACAAGTCTTATCACTCCATTTTTGAACACCCACACGCCTGACATGTTTGAGCGAGAGAGAGAGATCATGCGATGGTTTGGTATCTTTAGTTTGAGAAGAGAGTTGAGTGTGGAGCTCTTATATATAGCCATAAGGAAAGCTAACGTCAAGACAAAAGAATATTGTT
>JAKUCM010000297.1:0-53451 GCA_023374145.1 Lepidium sativum | reverse complement strand
CAAACTACACTCTCTAGGACAAACCAGAGCATAGCAAGGATCAGCAATCAAACTCATGTCCAAATAGGATTACCAAGACCTACTAATTATAGACGTTCACACATGTTTCTATCCAGAGATTGTCCTAAACATGTGTTTCGGTCCAAAATATGCTCAAAAAGACGTCCACTCATGTTTTTAAGAAACCGACGGCGTTCAATTTCAGAATTCCAAAACCGGTTTTGTAAGAGTAGGCGAGAGAGGAAGATGGAGATAGACAGTGAAGAGAAATCGTACCTTGCAGACTGAGCAGGGCCACGAAGAGAGGAGATGATGAAGTAGAGAAGCTGTTCTCCGATTTCTTTATTTCCTTTCTCCGTCGTCGAATCGAGATTTTGATTCTCCGTCGTCGCCAAACAAACAAAGAGAGAAAAAATGGTGCTTTGCCATTACAATACTCAATTATGATGTACCACGTATACTAAATAAAAATAAGAAACATCTTAAATATCACCGATAATGGTGGTCTTATATGTTCCTCTCAACACCAAATACGGATTTGTTTTTCTCCAATTATTGAAATTTCTGTTGTTCTTACGTGATGCAAGTCTATGTATTATTTTTCTTTATATAAAATTACAATATTATATATTGGACGTTTGGTGTATAATATAAGATATCTTAAAGGAGAGAATCATAAAGCTTTTATTCATGGAAGTTCTACAACTTGAAGTTAGGTGCCGCATGTAAATCTACAAGTCTTTTAACTATTTTATAGATATATTTCAAAAATATATATTAGATGTTTGATATCCAGCCTTTCTTAGAGTGTGATAAACTCAAAATCCAGCCTTTCTTAATTTTGAAATCCCTAATGAGGTTTTCATTTACTTTTTCTTAAACTGAAATAATTCAAAATCTTGTTTTTTTTTTCCTTTTGATTCATTCATAGTTTTTTTTTCATTCTACATATTTCCTTTGAATTAAACACGTTCATACAAGCCATTTTCTTGCCCACCAAATACTTATTGCGAAAAGAGTAAATCACTTCCCTTTCGAGATCCCCTTCCATGAATTCAGATTGCCGTATCATCATTCCAAAAAAGGCGATGTGAAGAACGTATTATGATATAGTTGAGGTACCAGTCAACGCCAAATTCCACTCATCGTCGAACTGTCCCTGAGAATGTGCAATATTGTCTCATTACCTCCTTTACCAACAGAACAACTCGCCAAAGTAGTCATGTGTCTTCGATACCGTTCAGAGTTCGTCATGAGTACTTGGTTCACAACAAGCTAGAGAAAAGTTCGTACCCTCTCAGGTACCAGTGCCTTTCAAACCAGTCTAAAAAAGCTGCTCATGTTCGGTCTTGGTGAAGAGTTTCGCGGGATCATACGATAAGCTGATCGAACCGTGAAAGCGTCGTTTGGAGTCTCTCCCCAAGCCATTCGATCTCGATGTCGTGTGACATTATTCACCGCTACAACCGTCAACTACATTCTTACTCTTTCAGGTACATACTGCCCTATGACAGTCATGTTCCACCCAACTCCCTCGTTCCATAAGTCACATACATTTTCATCGCTTAACACTGCAGTATTATTCAGCTGAGGTCTAAGCCAACGCTAAGATCGAGATAGAGAGACCAATTGATGCTGAGATGAGCTAATAGGTGAGTTATCATGCGCTTCTGGTTTTTCCGGCCAGAAAGTTTATTCCGGCTTTTCCAAATGCGCCCTACAGTCTACAAAGGGATATGCCATAATAACTAGTGCTAAATCCTGATTGAAGTGACACTCAATCATGGTTCGTATCTTATCCTCAAAAGCATAGGATAACGTCTATTATTAACAGATTTATAATTATATTTTATTGTTGGTCAAACTGCAAATTTACATAAAATGTCAAAGTCAACTTTTATGTTGACAATAATGATTCAGACTTTATTTAACAAAGCCCAAAACAAGACGATGCAATTTTGGCGATCAAGCAAAGTTGAAATATGAAGATTCCAATGCCTTTGCTTTCTCACCTGCACTTTCAGCTTCTGCCTTGCCTTCCATGGCGTAACTCTTCTCCTGCCACAAACATCAACGTTTCATTATCTGTAGAATGTAGTACAATAGATGTATCCCAGTATCATTATATTCTCTGCTCATATAATAGACTTATAAAATAGTACCAGCAAACGCCACAGGAAAGGAGCTTCATAGCTGAGTAAACATATAACACTACAAGCCAAAGTATAGTGTTTTTTTGGGCGTGTACCAGAGGAAGATTGGCCGGTGAGTAACAGGAGACTGTACCAGATCTCATTAAAAACATCCATCTGTAAATCCGATACTCCAATCATCTATTCGGTAACAAAAAGAGACAATAGCATTTGCCATGTTATCTTCAATAAGTTTTGGTTTGACGTTTATCTTATGGATGCAAGAGCATGCATTACCTTATAGTCAGCAGCGTCAAATTCTGGACCAAGCAGTTCTAGAGCTTCTTTGTAGTTACCTTTTCCGTATTCATAAACAGCTTCAGCAAGCTGATTTTAGGAACATAAAAGAAGAGAAAGTTAAGAAAGACGGTTCTTGTGATATGAAAAGGAACATAAAA
Source organism: Lepidium sativum (assembly GCA_023374145.1). NCBI lineage: Eukaryota > Viridiplantae > Streptophyta > Magnoliopsida > Brassicales > Brassicaceae > Lepidium > Lepidium sativum. The sequence continues at coordinate 50,861 of JAKUCM010000297.1, read as the reverse complement.
GTGTCCGCATTAATGTTAGTCAGGATCAGCAAAACAGACCAGAATCGCTTTCTGCATCCGCTGTTGTTTCTTCTCGCTCATATCAGATATTCTGTTCGAAAATTATGAGTCGGATGATAAGTCAAGAAAGAAAACTCTGAAAATATTGTCATAAAAGAGAAAGCGAATACTGACAGGTGTTGGATCTTTTATCTATGCGTCTTGTGAAGTTCACAGAGTTTCTTCTTTGTTCTTTGTTGTCTGGTATGGAGTCGAAGAAGCAATCTCCTGAACTTAAAAGAACAATCCTCACAACTCCGTTTTTCGTGAGAATGATCCATTCAATTAAGAGTACACTCCACCTCTCGATTCCGATTGAGCTTTTAATCAAATCGGAGTTCGAATCTAAGATGAGAAAGAAGAAGAATAGAAGATGCTAGTGAAATCGAAGACTCATGTTCTTGACTTCTCTCTGTTCGTTGTATCATCTATCCTCGAAGAAGAAGAAGTATACATATATATATATATATATATTCATCTTTTTCTTACACTCATTCCTTAACCGGAATTTAGAACCTTCGGTTATCTTCTAATTAATTGGTTCACAAATAATGAATTGTTGGTTAAGAGGTCATTTTCGGTTTTGTTACTTAATCCGAAAATTTGTAAACAATGTTACATGATTATGTCCAACAATCCCCCACTTGTTTTCACAATTTTCTTTCTGTATCTATTGATGTCTGTTAGACTTGAATCAATAATCATCTTAGATGTTAGCTAATCGAGTTTATTGAATTTCATAAGTACTTGTAAAAGCATCATACATTGATCTACTAATGCCTTATCCATAGGTTTAGTGTTCAAGATCCATGTCTTACAGTTACACATACTTATAGAGTTACATACTCCTTTTATTTCTTCAGTCTCTGCATGTCACTCAAGCTTTCCGAGAGGATTGAACCAACTTGAACCCCTCCGTTCAAGTTAATGAAGCAAGATGGTGTGGTTTCTCGAAATACTCATGACACAGACTTATTGGAGACCCATTTCTTTGGCTGTTTCCAGCACCAATCTTCCGCAAAATCCTTTGGTGAATGGATCAACAATATTTTTGGCTGATCTAACATACTCCAGTGAAAGAATTCCTGTTTCTAGGAGTCCTCTTATCACTTTATGTCTCAGTCTAATATGCCTCTTTTTTCCGTTGTACAGCTTATTCATAGCAACTGCTAAAGCTGCTTGTGAGTCACACCTCAAGGAAACAGACGAGCAAGATCTGTTGTGTGTGGGAAGATCTGATAACACGCATCTCAACCATTCGGCTTCTTGCCCTGCCAGTTCCAGAGCAACTAATTCTGATTCCATGGTTGAGCGTGCTATGCAAGTTTGTTTACTTGACTTCCATGATATTGCTCCTCCACTCATTGTGAAGACATATCCACTCGTTGAGTTTATTTCTTCATGGTCAGTCACCCAGTTGGCATCACAGTAGCCTTCAAGACTGCAAGCTGATCCTCTGTACGTTAGACTCCAGTTGATGGTTCCTTTTAGATACCTCAACAATCTGTGCATTGCTTTCCAATGTTCATTGCTTGGATTGTGTGTGTATATACTCAGTCTACTAACTGCATATGCTATATCAGGTCTTGTGCAGTTCATTAAATACATCACACTACCTAATACTTTGGCGTATCTACTCTGATCTATACCATTTCCTCTATTCTTACACAAGTGCACAGAGGAATCATAGGGTGTTCAAGCTGGTTTTTCATTATAGTAACCAAATTTAACTAACACCTTTTCTATGTAATGCGATTATGTCAGAGCAAATCCATCAGTTATCTTGTGTACCTTGATTCCGAGTATCACGTCAACTTCCTGCAAGTCTTTCATCGAAAACTTTGAGCTCAGCAATGCTTTGGTGTCTTCAACTATCTTCAGTGTAGTACCTAAGATTAACATATCATCAACGTACAAACAAATGATTATGTAGTCTTGGTCTAATTTCTTACTGAAAATGCATGTGTCTCCAGTGTTAGGAACAAAGTCACTGATTAACAATGTTGAACTGAATTTTTCAAACCATTGTTTAGGAGCCTGTTTCAGTCCGTACAAAGACTTTTTTAACCTACATACTTTGCTTTCTAAACCTTCTACAATGAATCCCTCAGGTTGGTACATGTAGATTTCCTCATTCAAGTCACCATTTAAAAATGCCGTTTTAACATCCATTTGATGAACTATTAGATTATGAGATGAAGCTACAACAAACAACAGCCTAATCGATGCTATTTTAGACACAAGAGAATAAGTCACCAATCTGGCCTTGAACTTGTCAATTTCTCCATTTGATTTGAGCTTCTTCTTGAGAATCCACTTGCATTTGATTGCCCTGCAACCACTAGGTAAGTCAACAAGCTCCCAGGTATGGTTAGATATTATAGACTCATATTCGCTATTTAAAGCTTCTTTCCAGAATATAACATCTATAGATTTCATTGCCACAGAGTAAGATTCTGGATCTTCTTCTATCAGGAATGTAAAGACAAACTCTTCACTTAATTCTTCACATTCTGTTAAAAAACTTGTAATGAAGTCTGGTCCAAAAGATGATTCTGTTCTGCGACGTTTACTCCTTCTTTGTTCACATGCATCATGATCTCTTTCTCTGTCACTTCTGATGTCAGTGTCAATCTCGCCTTCAAGTACATCTTTGATTCCAGAATCACCTGTACCTTCTGTAACACTTCTAGGTACATGCTCACTAACCAGAGGTGAAAGATTGGAATTTTTGAATGGAAATATATGCTCAAAAAATTCTACATCCCTAGATTCCAAGACCTGGCATAAAGACAGTGTATCACGGTTGAATACCAAGCATCTATAGGCTGCACTATTCTGGGAATATCCTATGAACACAGTGTCTATGGTTTTTTCCCCAACAGTGTTTCTCTTGAACTCTGGCAGTCCTACTTTGGCTAAACACCCCCACATGCGCAGGTGTTTAAAGCTGGGAGGATGACCTTTCCACAGTTCATAAGGGGTTGAAGACAAGCCTTTATGAGGCACTCTATTAAGGATGTAACAAGCTGACAATACTGCTTCCCCCCCACAATTGACTATTAAGACCTGATCCTATTATCATTGAGTTCAACATGTTCTTTAAGGTTCGGTTTTTCCTCTCAGCAATTCCATTTTGCTGAGGGGTGTAAGGGGCTGACAGTTCATGTACTATTCCTTTACTAAGACAATAAGAGACAAATTTATGAGATGTATACTCACCACCTCTATCTGATCTTATTCTTTTAATTTTCCTGTCAAGTTGATTCTCAACTTCTGTCTTGTAATTAACAAAGGTGTCAAATGCATCATCCATAGATCTTAACAAATACACATATGTGAACTTCGAGTAATCATCTATAAAAGTGATGTAATACGATTTTCCTCCTCTACTAGTCATACTTTTAAAGTCATCTATGTCAGTATGTATTAGTTCAAGCAAATTAGAAGTTCCACACAGATTTCACATTTGGTGGAGCCATGTTCATTGTTTACATTTATCAATCCAGATTTACTAAGTCTACTTAATGATTTTGTGTTCAAGTGTCCTAATCTAACATGCCAAGAAGCAAAGTCACACGACACATAAGCAAGTGAGTCAATGCAGGTTTCTATTACAAACAAGTTTTCAATGCAGAATGCTTTCCCTACATACTCACCGTTTTTGGTCAACAACATCTTCCCTGAATCTATGGTTTGTTTTATTCCAGCTACCATAAGCAGTCCACTAGAGATTAGATTCCTACGCATGTTGGGAACAAGAAGTACCTTGGTGAGTGTCAAGATTTTTCCAGATGACAAGCATAAATCCACCTCTCCTACTCCTGTTACTTTTACCGCACTTGCATCCCCAAGAAACACACTTTCACAGCCAGATTCGTCAAGATTTTTGAAGAATGATCTCTCATTGCATATATGCATTGTTGCTCCTGAGTCAATTATCCACTCAGTTTGATCAGTAGTTGCATTCACTTTTGTCATAGTGGCGATAATAGTTTCTGCAATTAAGGCCTTTGAATCTCCTCTGTCATTCCTCGTTTTAATTGGTTGCTTGCAATCTTGTTTCTTATGACCTTCTTGATTACAATTCCAGCATTTGAATTTCTTCTTGAATTATGTCGAGTGATTGGGTCCATTCCTCTTCTGTTTCTTGTTGTTGTATTTCTTCTTGTGATTCACTTTACCTGACTGTCCTTCCACCAAATTTGTGTTACCATTTGGATACTTATATTCAGTTGATTTAACTTGAAACACCCGATTAGCATCTTCGATCATAATATCAGAGATAAGTTCATCGAGATTCATCTTCTTCTTCTCGTGCTTCAATTTAGATCTATACTTGTTCCAAGAAGATGGCAACTTATCAATCAATACTAGAGCAGCCAAATTATCATCAATCACCATTCCTTCAGCTTGTATCTTGGATATGATTGCTTCGTAATCATGAAGTTGATCGAGAATCGGAAGGTCATCTCTCATGAAAAATGAGGTCCATCTAGATGTCACATACTGTTTCTTTCCTTCGTCTTCGGCTCCATATTTCTTTTTCAGGTTCTCCCAAATCTCTTTCGCCGATTCAAAGTTCACATAGATGTCAAAAAGCCTCTCCGATAAGTGACGAAGAATGTGTCCTCTGCAGCACCGATTATGGTCTTGGAAGGTTCCTTCAATTCTTTCTTTCACGGTCTTTGTTTCAATTGAATCCGCAATTCCAGTCTCATCTGGGTCTTTGATTTCTTCTTCTTTAGTCAGCACGTAGTCTATCCCTATTTCTTGGAAGAAGAACATAAGCTCCTACGACCATCTCCGATAATTCAATCGTGAGAGAGGCTGGAGCTTTGATAGATCCGGAACAGCTCCAGGTCTCACCATTGCATGCAGATTTCAATAAGAAATAAAGAAGAAACAAATTGTTCTTTTAAGATTGTTGGATCTTTTATCTATGCGTCTTGTGAAGTTCACCGAGTTTCTTCTTTGTTCTTTGTTGTCTGGTATGGAGTCGAAGAAGCAATCTCCTGAACTTAAAAGAACAATCCTCACAACTTTGTTCTTCGTGAGAATGATCCGTTCAATTAAGAGTACACTCCACCTCTCGATTCCGATTGAGCTTTTAATCAAATCGGAGTTCGAATCTAAGATGAGAAAGAAGAAGAATAGAAGATGCTAGTGAAATCGAAGACTCATGTTCTTGACTTCTCTCTGTTCGTTGTATCATCTATCCTCGAAGAAGAAGAAGTATACATATATATATATATATATATTCATCTTTTTCTTTCACTCATTCCTTAACCGGAATTTAAACCTTCGGTTATCTTCTAATTAATTGGTTCACAAATAATGAATTGTTTGTTAAGAGGTCATTTCCGGTTTTGTTACTTAATCCGAAAATTTGTAAACAATGTTACATGATTATGTCCAACAACAGGGACTTGAGGCCCTCGAGCAATATATGTGCTTGTGAAGTGTATCCAACTTTACTCAGTGCCCAGATTGTGTTAATATCAAAAAGCCACTCTTTATACCACATTGCCTGAACACCAGAGTTGCACAAGATGTTTTTTGGGAAATGAGAAAATAAATGCTTATAAATACAGGGTAAAAGATGCAGCACTTACTTGATCAGTCAAACAGTTTACCAGGATCTTTAGTCTGTCTATAAACTCATCTAGTTTATCGCGTATGTCTAACTGCAATAACAAGCCGAGAGCATCCATATAAACCTGAAGTTCAATATTACAAGTACAAAGCATCAGAATGCTATGGAGAATCACTTGTTACAACTTAGAAGGAGAAGAAGACTGATAAGGCAATTACGTCAGTAGTAACAGCATCCTCTTTCTCCAGCTCTTTACACATCTGATGATCATATATTTCTTGTACCTTACTTATGGGATACCCTCCTTCCAGGTAACAAACAGCTACATGCCACCAATTATGCGAAAACCTAATTCAAAAGTCTTTTATTGTTAATTTTGATAGGGACATTTTCTTCACAACCAGATGGCCAAAACTTACTTCGTAAACACCTTCTATATATTTTATCCAAATTCCAAAACATCAAACCAAAAACAACATAGCATGATACTTTTTCTTATTGCATTGGTTTTTAATAATAAGTATTTTGTTTTTAACTAAATCTTAATATTATTCATATTACATATTATATTATGTCATTTTTTTTTTGTCAACGGCAAATTATATTGGGCCACAACTGGCCGGCCCAATAGCCAAATTCCTACATAATGTATGCAGGGGGAATCGATCTCTGGTTGTGCAAATGAACTGCCTTGTGTGGAGTTACCGCCTGCCACTAGGCTCTTAGCCATTTGCTATTATATTATGTCATTTGAAAAGATAAAAACACAAATATGTCATAATTTCTGATTTTAAATTAATCAATGATGTAGATGTAAATACTTTTAAAAAATCTAAACTAATACATACTTTGTTATATTTGACATAGTTTCGCTGCAAAACTACTTACAATATACTTGTTGAATAATTTCTTTTTACAGTTCAGTGCCTATAATGAAGGTGTTGAGTAAAATAAAAAGATGGGGTGGTCAGTGGCGGAGGTACTTAATGGGTAATGGGTAGAAGTGTGAATATTTTCAAAAAAAGTCATAACTATTGTTTTTTTATATATTTGACCCCTTTACAAAATGTTTTTGTCGTCAAAACTAAATTTAACTATAATCCAATAAAATAATACTCTATTCTAATATAGTATTTAACCTGATTTATCAATTGTTAGATAAAAAGAGATTCCTGTCTCTACCAAAAATATCAAAGACAAGGCGAGTGGTAAAATTACTTTTAGTATTATATATTCATTACATTTTTATTCAATAATAATTAGATTGATAATACCTAATTTATTGTTGATGTTCTCCTATTCAATTGCACATAATTAAAACTTACTATTTGATATCAATCTAAAACAAAAACAAGTCAACTAAATAACCTACTTTTCTCATTACATATTTTAGTTGATGATTTTCTTCTATAGCATTTTATTTGATTAAATTAAAATCACAAGAAGACAAAGAAAATTATATTAATGAAAATGCTTTCACGTTAGTGAATTATTTTATCGTAGAATTATGTGTTTAAATTATTATTTAAGTTAAATTGGTTATTGTTTTATATATTGTTTAAAATTATTATTATGTATGAATTGAAAATCATATATCTCATTTATTGGTTTATCATTTTTTAAATTAGTTCTAATTTTATACCTGTTGCAACTACAGTCGTTGAAATATGTTTTTCTGTAATAAAATTGTGAAAATGAATTTGTATAATTGTATTAGTGATATAATATTAGTGGTAGTGTAGTTTCTCTTATTAAAATATAAAACAATGATACGAAGATTGTAGTATATGAGTGAATGTAAAATATATATTTTTATCTATATACCTAAAATATGTTGACTTACATAGAACAAATTTCTGGCTCTGCCAGCAGAGGTAGTGGATTCATACATTCAATTCAACATGTTACTTAAAGCGGTGCAAACACAATGCCACATCATGAGACTTTGGTTAGTGGAAGAGTAATTATAATACAAAGTATTAATATAGGGTGTTGAAAATTTGATTCCATCAACCATTGTACATAGCTTAGTATCATTATTTTGTCATATCTATAGCTAAAGCTATACTTGCTATTAGCATTGCTGAGACCACACTTCTTTGTTTCTTTGTTAGTCCTAACACTTGAATATATAAAATCAGTTTTAGATATTATTTTGATGCATCCATCGTATATTGTCATTTGCAAGACTAAATGAAATATCCAAGAAGACATGAATGTATAACATGACGACCGAGGAAGATAGAGTACGTACCAAGCATTTGAAATACATGGACACGTCCTGACTAGCACAAAATGAAGCCTTCATTGATCAATCCGCAGGTAAACCAAATATTAAGTTCACAAAAACTTTTCTTTGTTAATATGGATTTGAAAGAAAGTTGAGAGAGGATCAGTTAAGTATTTATAAACTTTGAATGGGACAGAGGATGGAGGAATAGCTTGAGGATAATTGAAGCTATTCAATTAAAACCGCATTTTTTTGTAACTGTATGATGACTTTAATATTAAAAAACATAGTAATAGGGATAAATAACTCTATATTCACATGTGTTTGGTTAATTTATATTATATAAAATTAGGTTTTAAAAGTCAGGTAATCAACAAGATTTTTTTATATATCAAATTTAACCATTTAAAAATTCATAACCAACAAGATTTTTAAATATTACCTAAAGTACAATATTTATATATATATATATATATCATAGTATTCTGTATAAATGTATGGGTCCATATCTAATTATACATATAAGTATATTACAAGAAAATAGCTAAAAAACTAAACATTGAATCCTTAAACTATCAAAACTCCAAAAGCAACCCCATTCACAGCACATCACATGTTAATGTTAACTAGAGGTCCGATCTCTTTTTTTTTTGTCAACTAGCCTAATGGCTTTTAAATCCCCTCCTACTATTGCAGGTAGGGGGTTCGATCCCTGATGCTTTGAGGATTTATAAAGTGATTACACCACTGGGCCACCTGTTCTCGGCAGGTCCGATCTCCTTAGACACAAGAAATTTATTCATTTCATTCATTTTCATATTTTATATAAATACTCTCATGACAACTACTTATTTTTAATATAATTAATTTAAAATATTATTATCACAATCATATTAGTCTTGTAACCAATAAGATATTTGCTTTATTTAGTTTGGTTTTAGAATATTATTTGCAGTCATGTTTTCATCTCTCCAAGTGCTTTCATTTTTAGTTTCTTCCTTCTTATTTCCCATTTTCGTTTTTGATATTTTCACATCTTCTTTTGAAAATTAATAAATAGACTTATTCTATTACAAGAAAAAATCAATTTGTTGAGGTGAACATCTAATCTAGGTGGAGATAAAAATTTGTGGTTCATAGCATTTTACAAGTAGTGATATATGGCAAAAATAATTTATCTTCTTTTTGGTCGAAATAAAAGAGTTTTTTTTTTTTGAAAAATCGAAACAAAACAGTTATATATATATATATATATATATTTCTATGTCCACTACTATTTCATATGATATGTTATTCTATAACTGAAAAAATTACAAACTCGGAAATTTATTTATTTTGGTCTGCACTCTGGAATTTATATTAAATAGTATCAAAGATATTTATAATTTTTCTTTTATTGTATTTTTCTTCAAATTGTTATGGATAATTCACAAGTTGGATAACTATGTAACGTCAGACATACAGTTAACCTAATGTTCACCAAAATGAGCTTTAAGATTGTAATTGAAGTCACATTTCCTTATCTTTATCGAAGAAGTACATCGTTTGCAAAAAATATATTGTCAAACACATCTTTTGCAATTATTATTTTCTTTCCACACGTTCAAAACAATTCCACAAAAAAATTTGTTTTTGTTATTAGGTTGTCATTCATTCATAAAAATGTTTAAATCTCATAAAAATGTATATCCTAATAATTTGATTATTGGCTGACTTTTCTCCGGGTCTATTAGAAGTTATCTCAATAAACAAAAATAAAGAGATTTACTTCTTCAAAGAAACGTCACCGGATAAACAAAACTTATCAACACATAAAAGCTTACTTTTATGAATTTTTTAGTAGTGTTGAATTTTATAATGAATTCTTAAATCCATCTTAAATTTTAATTTAAGACTTTAAAAAATTTACATAATTTCTTTAATTGTATCTAATTTCTATATTGACTATTAATACCATCAAATAATAATTAAGACTCTGTCATTTCACTATTAAACAATATGACACTTGTAAACGTTACGTATACAACTGAATTTAAAAAACCAAATCAAAAAACTTAAAAATAAATCAAAAACTTAAAATAAAAAAGTGAAAAATTCAAAAAATCGAGATTTTTTATAATATATATATATAAATAAAACAAATCAATATATATTTAAAAATCAAAAAAATTAAGACAATCAGAATAATTTTGAAAAATTCAAAAAACCTAACTAACCGAAAACAGACTCGATAACTAATATAAATTAAATAGAACTCATTACAACATAATTAACCGAAAAATAGACACAATAAATATCCAAAAAATATACCTAACTACAAACAGATTACAACTTGACTACAATCATAAATCACCCAATTTGAAAATTCTCAATTCTAAAGCTTCAATTCAAAATTTGTTACAAACCCTACAAATTTTCAACAAATCAAATATTTTCTGTATGATAATAGGTGCATCTACATAAATGAGTTGATAAAACTTTATCGATGCTTTCGACACCTATAGGTGCTTCCAACACTAGGTGCTACATGCAACCTCATTTATACTATATCTTTCATCAACTCATTTATGTAGGTGTTTCATCAACTCATTCCCATGTCTTTTTTTTTTCAACTTCTTGAATGTCAATTTTCAATAAAACACTTAGTAAGAGTCAAAATTTTATGATGAAACATCTATTACCATGTCAAAAATACTTGATTTGTTGATTTTTTAAGATTTATGACGAATTTTGAATTAAAGTTTTAAAGTTGAGTTTTTTGAATCAGATGGATTATGATTGTAGTTGAGGGGTAATAGGTTGTATTTATTAAATTTATTTTTTATTATTAAAAAAATTATTTTGATTTTCTTAGTTTTTTAATATTTTTTTAAAAAAAAATTATTTGAATTTATTTTATTTTTCAAAAAAAGTTTCTCAAAAAATTTCTTTGATTTTTTATATAATTTTTAATTTGCTCGTACACATGACACTAAATTAATTGTAAATGTGTCGCCTAACTGTGAAGTGATAGAGATTTAATAATTGACTGATGGTGTTAAGGGTCAATATAGAAATTGGCCATAATTAAGAAGTTTAAATAGGTTTTCAAAATTTTAAATACCAAATTAAAATTTAAAACGAATTTAAAATTTCAAATCGTTACTACGGTAAAGTTGATTAAAATGTATACATTTTCCCGTTATCAACAGTCTTATTTATACTGGCGGTATGTTAAAGTTGTTGTGAAGAAAATAAATCTATTACATTTTTGCTTGTTGTTTATTTTGAAGTCATCTATATATTAATGAAGGAGACATTTTTATTTTTACTGTGTTATAAACTATATGATACAACTAATATATGGTTCATAACCGTCTTTAAAAATATGCTTAAAATGAATTTCATTATATAATTTTATATAAAAATTTAAAAATAATAAAGATTTAATAGAAAAAACTAAAAAAAAACTAAATTTAAAACTTATATACTGATTATTTCGGTGCCTTTCATTTGTTATTTTGATTCTTTTAATTTAGATTTATTCTGATATTTTTATTTTTTAAATATGGTTGGGTTCAGTATAGATCAAGTTCAGGATCATGTATTTTTATATAAAAATTCAAACAAAATGGAAATTTTTATTTTGACATATCATAAACTATATAATAAAATTAACATATATTTCATAATTACCCTTAAAATAAGGCTTTCGTTCTAAATTTTTATATAACAATTCCGAAACTAATAAAGATTAATAAGAAAAATTTAAAATAATAAAAATATTTCGGATAAAAATTTGGTTTTTGATTCGATTATGTTGGGATTTAGATTCAATTTTTTTGGTACATAAATTTAGGATCCATATTATGGTATTTTGTTAGATTTGGTTCTTTTAATTCGGTATATTGGTTCGCTTGATTTAAGACTTATTTTATGTATTTTAATTTTTGGATATAGTTTGGTTTGATATAGATCGCATTCAAGATTGAGTATTTTTATTTAAAAATTGAAAAATTAATAGAAAAACTCTAAAAAGCTAAAAAAATAATTCTTTGTTTGATTCTGGTTCGAAGTGGGGTTTGATTTTTTGGGTACATAGATTTAAGACTTACTTGAATATTTTATCGGGTTTGGTTCCTCTAATTCGGATAGATTTTGGTTTGAGTTTGAGTCTGTAAAATAAGATCTTGAAAATAATATTTCAAAATATCAATACGGGTCTAACTATCAAAATGAACATGGTTTAGAAATAACAATCAAAATGTTATAGAAACACTAAAATTTGGTTCTTGATTTTGTTCCAGCTCGAGTTTAAGTTTGTTTTTTTTTTAAAAAAATTTAGATTTATGATCTATTGGGGTATTTATCAGTTTAGGTTCGTGTTCGATTTTTTTAATTTGGATTGATTTCGGTTCAAGTTTTGGACCTTTAGAATAAAATATCAAAAAGTAAATATTCAAAATATAAATACAAATTTAACCGTTATATACAATTTAAGAAAAGTAATCAAATTCCGCTCTATAGGTTGAATACAATCCTAATATAAGATAGAAGTAAAGACATTCGTGAGTGTGTCTACTGATTTATCTTTAATTATATAGGCTCTCGGACATAAGAGGAAAATGAATGGAATAGTGAATATTTTTTGGGGCTGCTTGATATCTAAACTCTTTATGCATAGAGTGCGAATAGCTAGCGAACTCTCTTTACTACTTCAAGTCTTCAAGACAACCCCCTGGTCCATTGGGCTAGATAGGCCCATTTTCAGTAGCCCATATAAAATGGCCGTTAAAATACGGAGGATGTTGATTATAGCAATTAGATGGAGACGACGATAACAACGTGTCATTTTCTCGATGGAGTTTGACCCGGCGACGCTGCCGGACTTTGGAGGGAGTAATGATGATCGTCAACCTCTAAATAATCAATTATATAAAATTTGAGAAAATCCCAAAAAGTGGGAAATAATCAAAAAAGTTTCAGTTTTTGGGCTGATCTGAATAACATTCTACACGTAAGAAAAAGCAATTGTGTGATCCATCCGTGGACTTCCTCCATCTGAAAAGAAAACCTTTTCATCAATCTCGAAGCTTTTTCTGTTGAGTATTGGTAAACAGGTAGATTTATATCCAGAAACGAAGGAGAAACATCGTTATCTGGATCTGTAATTGCGGAAAGATGATGGAGACCGGAGACGTAGACCGTCGGATCAATCAGCTTATGGAGTGTAAGCAGCTGACGGAGACGGAGGTGAAGACGCTGTGCGATCAAGCGAGAGCGGTTCTTGTTGAGGAATCTAATGTTCAACCAGTGAAATGTCCGGTCACTATCTGCGGCGATATTCATGGTCAATTTTACGATCTTATTGAGCTTTTCCGGATCGGTGGTTCTGCGCCTGATACTAATTATCTTTTCATGGGCGATTATGTTGGTTCGTTCTTCAATAACCTTTTCTGATTTTGACTTCAAAGGTTCATTCTTTCTGCAATTCTATATTTGTTTGATTATAGCTTCCGTCGATTTTGTACTGTGTATTGTCTTTGGAGAAAATGGTCACGAGTTTCAAATTAAATTACAGGATTTTGTATCTCTATTGATTGCCAATTGCCAGTTCTTTTTTGGCTCTTTTGAATTGCTCCACTAGCTAATTGAGATTGGTGTTTATATAATGAGCACAGATCGTGGGTACTATTCTGTGGAAACAGTCACACTTTTGGTAGCTTTGAAAGTTCGATATAGAGATAGAATTACAATCTTGAGAGGGAATCATGAAAGCCGCCAAATTACCCAAGTGTAAGCTTTCTCTTTTCTTAATTTAGTGCAAACGCAGTCTGTTTCAAATTCATGCTAATCCCTCATATATATGATTACATTAGTCTGTTTTTGTCTTCTAAAGCCAACTCAATGGCTAAGGTTGCTGATTCCTTCTTTTAGCTTACCCTTTTAGGTATGGGTTCTACGATGAATGCTTGAGGAAATATGGAAATGCAAATGTCTGGAAGTTCTTCACAGATCTTTTTGATTATCTTCCTCTCACAGCTCTTGTTGAGAGTCAGGTACATATATACCCATGAGTTTCACCTTACACACCTCTCATTTATATTGGTTTTGTATCTGCTACTAAAACTCTTTCTCCTCTAGATTTTCTGTTTACATGGTGGGCTTTCACCTTCATTAGACACGCTTGACAACATCCGAGCATTAGATCGTATTCAGGAGGTGACTTCTTTTTCCTTTTTATATAGATGTGCAACATATAATTTAAGTGACTTTGGATTCAAGCATTCTTCTTTCGGTTGTTGAGGACTTATAGGTCCCGCATGAAGGTCCAATGTGTGATCTCTTGTGGTCTGATCCAGATGATCGCTGCGGTTGGGGTATATCTCCTCGTGGAGCTGGCTATACTTTTGGACAAGATATAGCCACGCAGTTTAACCACACCAATGGACTCAATCTTATATCTCGAGCGCACCAGCTTGTCATGGAAGGATACAATTGGTGTCAGGTAAAAGAAACAAGCAAATACCAACTATCTTTCTATAGCCTTCGTCTGCTCTCTTATCACTCTCCTGACATGTTATTGAAAAACTCTTCAGGAGAAAAATGTAGTGACTGTGTTTAGTGCTCCAAACTATTGTTACCGATGTGGCAACATGGCTGCAATTCTAGAGATTGGAGAGAAGATGGAGCAGAATTTTCTTCAGTTTGACCCACCACCACGTCAAGTCGAACCAGACACGAATCGCAAGACCCCTGATTATTTTTTGTAAATTTGTCTATACAATTCTCACGAACAGCTGTTTATTTTGTGGGTTTCTGCTTTTCCAAATTTAGACCGTTCTTGGGCTTAATAGGTAAAGGGTGTATTCAAAAGCTCTCAAGTAAACAAAATTAACTTGCTAACACCCAAGTTTATGACTCTTGTTTATCAAAAAAAGTTTAATGCATCCATTAATTATTGTTACTTAGTGTTCACCATCTTCTCCTGTGCCGGCTTTGCATATCTGGCTACAACCATATCATTACCATGCGTGCGACTGTGCAAGCATGTCATTTCTCTTCTTATTTTATCTTTTAACAAATAAATATTTGGAAGTATACATGTTACACCAAAAGTTAGTTTTCAAAGTTTTTAAGAAGAAGAAAAAATCTAATCCGAGACAAAACTTGAACCAAAATAGTAGGCATAACATGAATGGACATAAATTGTCTCTATATGCACCTCATACATGTTGTAAGCACTAGATAGACTCATTCACTAATCACTATATGGGACCAGTATTTCCATCTATTGTGGCCACTTTAAATTAGGGTCAATCATTTTCAGTGTCTTTTAGCCACCTTGAAGATGGTCTATTTCTGGAACTAAAACTATGAAGATTCTAGAGTTATCATTGTTGACTCATAATCTTACATTACCTTGTAAGTTTTATGTTTACTTTTGAATTCTATCATACTCATCAACGACCTCCATTTTCTTAAAACTGATGTTTAGTCAACTGTTTATTGGTTTAAACCTCAAGCCTAACTTTAACTTCAAAGGAAAAGTAAGTAACATGTCTAAATTATAATATTTATAGAAGTATTCTTTAAGATTATAAACTAGGTTGAAGCTATAGATAAATCAAAGAGTACCTTTTAGCACATGATACAGATCATAAATCATGGGTTATATCTTTCTAAACCCATTTACTTTCCATAATTCCAGCAAATAAATCAGATTTCTGAAAATATTTTTGTATTTTCTGTGTTACATGGTCCCATGAATTTTTTTTCAAATTTCAAATTGGAAAGTCAGTTGTGAAAACGAAAGGAAACGACATGGACAACGTTTAAGATGGATACACAATCGAGCGTGGAAATAAAGTTAAACATTCCCACCGACATGACCATCAAACTTACGTAAACTGCATAAAATTATGCTCCATGTTAAACGAAATAAGAGCACAAGATACTCTAAATGAGCCAATTAAAATATGATGAACTTGAAGAATTTTATCTATAGATTCTTAAAAACTTAAATAAGAACTCCAACTTATTCTCTTTCCTACTATTTTATTTTTAATATATATATATATATTTTTTTTTAAAGTTGTCTAATATAATAGTTTTTTTTTTTGGACAACGGCAAATCACAAAAACAAAATTAAAAAACACCCTGTCCCAAATTATAAATCAGACATACAACATGCCTTGGCAAGGGTGTCTGCTTTATAATTTATGACTCTTGGGATAATTGAGAGCAAACAGGAAGAAAATCTAGCCGAAAGTCGCCGAAACTCCGCCTGATACGGAAGGAACACCGGCCACTCCTCCGGGGACTGTAAGATGTGGTATACTGCCTCACAATTCGATGATATCTCCACTTCCTGTATCTGAAGTTCCACAAGCGCCTCCATCGCCCAGATCACAGCCTCCAACTCCGCATGCAATGCTGATAAACACTGATGAATTCGTCTTGATCCCGAACAAACTCCGTCCACTGAATCTGGAAAGCAAACCCAGCCGACCTCTGTGAAAAAAACTAGCGTCTTTCCAGGACACATCCACATAGCATTTATAGCCAGTGAAACTGAGATTAGCTGTGGTAGGGAAAATCCTCAGAGACTTAATCGAATCAATTCTAGATACACATAATCTACGCATATCCGTATTATATGTACGGGCCACGACCATTCTATATAATCAGACTATGCCCGTCCCAACACCACTCGTGGATCAAGGTCCGCTTGTGTAAAACAGAATCAATTCCGAGCTTTCCAAATATATCAAATGATCCATGGGAATATTCCAGAATTTACCTGATTTGGAATTCGATTACATAGAAAATATAGGTTATACCATACTGACTGACCCAAGAACAACTCTGGTCTAGAAGGTATGTCTGATAATTCCCAAACGTGAATTGCTGGCAGATACTCAAAAAGTACATGATTAATTGTCTCACTCTCCACCCCACAACGCTGACATCTAGCATCACACCCCAGCCCCCGTTGGACAAGGTTTTGGAAAACAGCCGTACATCCTGACAATATTTGCCAGATGAAGTGTTTTATTTTTGGTGAACAATTTAATTGCCAACACCTCGTATACAACATATTAAAAGATGGACCAAAAAGGCACCTATCTCCCTCCACTTCTCTATTAGCCAACTGGTAGCCCTATTTAACAGTATAACGTCCTGATGTTGTGTAGTGTCATCCCAAATAATCCACCCGATGACTTTTCGGTAAACAGGTTGCCAATATCAGCTTCACATCCCTTGGGTCGAAAAATTGACGAACTAAAATCTCATTCCATGTACCAGTTCGCCTATCAATCAATTGATCCACCGTCAAGTCCGAGAATAAATACATATCCGACCAGAAAGCGGGTCGTAGCTGGCCATCCGGAATCCATGAATCTTTCCATACCTTAATCTGCTTACCGTCCCCTACTTTCCTAATTAAACCTTTTAGAACCAAAGAACGGCCAGAAATAATACTACGTCATCCGTACGATACCGGATGCCGTACTTGGATCGCCAATAGACTCTCATCATTATAGTATTTCCCTTTTAATACCCTCACCAAAAGCAAGTATGGGAATACCAAAAGACGCCAGATCTATTTTGCTAGCATAGCGGAATTAAAATCTTCTAAAATCCAAAAACCCAAGCCCCCTTATGTCCTGGGTTTACATAACGCATCCCACTTTCTCCAATGTATACCACCGCTATTACCCGAATTTATCCACCAGAAATGGGCTATTGCCAACTGTATTTTCTGCAACACAGACTTCAGAAGTCGATAGCAACTCATAATATATGTTGGTATAGCCGTGAGGATAAACTTAATTAGAATTTCCTTGCCTTTCTTTGATAAAAATTTGCTGGACGAAGTGGCAGCCCTTGCCTTCAACTTATCAACAACAAATGCGAACACTTTTGCTTTAGAGCCTCCTATATTTTCTGATAGGCCTAAATACATCCCCATTCTGCCCAACTTTGGAATATCCAAAATTTGTTGGATTTGTACTTGGACTTTCAGATAAACCTTCTTACCAAATTGGATAGAAGATTTGTCAAAATTTATTTTCTACCCCGATAGTAACTCATATTCTTCCAAAATTTGTCGAATATGCTGTGCTTCCGTTAGATTAGCCCGACAAAAAAACAGAGTATCATCTGCAAAGAGGAGATGAGAAATTGCCGGGAAGTTTCGTCCAATTTCTATATATGTAATACTGCGGTTCTGTTCATCCATTTTCATTTTGGCTATTAGAACTTCAGTACACAGTATAAATAAGTATGGTGAAAGGGGATCGCCCTGGCGTATTCCTCTATGAGGAACACTGTCTCCACCAGGGATTCCATTAAGCAACACCGCCTACTCGACATTAGTAATGCACCACATAATACATTTAACCCATTGGGCACAAAAACCTAATTTTATCATAAGCGCCTCTAAGAACCTCCATTCCACTATATCATAAGCTTTACTCATGTCAGTCTTTATGGCCATGAAATTTCCACCAACCGAACTATTTGTTCCTAATGCATGTACCATCTCCTGGGTAATCAGTATATTACAAAAGCCGACTGGGTTTCTGACACAATTTTAGGCAAAATTAATTTGAGCCGTAAGCACAAAACCTTCACTATTAGTTTATATCCAATATTACATAAACTAATGGGCCAAAATTCAACCATTTTTGTTGGTCGGGGAACCTTTGGAATTAGGAAAATATTGGTCTTATTCCAATTTTTGTCGAATACCCCAATTTGTATAAAATTATTCACTACCCCCAACAAATCTCCTTTAACTATCTCCCAGGAATGTTGGAAAAACAATGCTGTCATCCCATCCGGTCCCGGAGCTTTCTCCGGATCCATTAGGAACAACGTAGTTTTTACTTCTTCTTCAGTAGCTAATCTAATTAATAACCTATTATCCAAATCTGTGACCCTACTATGAACATCAATTATGTCAACCTCTTCAATACCAAAACTTGTAAACAGGTCTGAAGAATAGGTTGACGTCTCCTGTAAAACCTTGTAGTCTTTTTTCAACCCACTGATCCCATTTATTTTTCAAGCCAATTATGCGATTGTGTGCTCTTCGCTGCCTCACAACTGCATGAAAAAATTATGTATTATTATCACCTTCTTTCAACCAGATATTCATACTTTTTTGTTTCCAATAGACTTCTTCCTCTACATAAGCTGCCTTCAACTTATCATTGGCTTCTCGTAATGCAGTAGCATTTGCCATGGGGCTACTATTCAAAACCTCAATAACCCTTTTCCATTCTACAATTTCTTGTCTTCTTGATTGAAAATTCTCACAACACCAATGAGAAATTTTCTTTCGACAGAATCTAATTTTCTCAGCCAATGACACAGCCACAGTTTGAGCCCGCCCGCTTCCAGCCCTAACCCAACTACGTTCCACTATTTCCTGAAACTCAGATTTACCCAACCACCGCTTATCGAAATAAAAGCACTTTTTGGGACGCACCACTGTCTGATCTTCTGCCTGCACAAAAATAGGCTGATGATTTGATACTACCATGTCTAGATATTGTATCTCGGATTTAGGGAATAATTCATGCCACTCCCCATTACCGTAAGCTTTATCAAAAATACAGCAAACTATTCCAATATTACGTACACCTCGCCACGACCAAATATTTCCTTTTTTTTGGAAATTCCAAAAAATCACAATCCCAGAGCATCAGATTGAAACTCATAAATGATGTTCTAGGCCTTGAAACACCACCTTGTTTTTCATAATTTCCGGTTATCAAATTAAAATCGCCACTGATTATCCATGGGCCCGAACGGGAAATCCCCATCCTCGTAAGTCTTTCCCAAACATATGATCGTCTTAACTTTACAGGTTCACCATAAATAAATGTTACAAATGATTTTTGTCCAAAAATGTCGAATGATATGTCTATTAAATTTTATCCTGATAATTAATTATAACATTATAATTATCATTATAAAATAAAGCCAGACCTCCACTTGCCCCCATAGGTTCAACTGTAGTCAAATTGGTAAAACCCAAATGTGATTGTATTTTTTCTAGAAAAGATACTTTATTTTTAATTTTTGATAGAAATAAAAAATCTGGCATACATGCTTTCCAAATGTCTCTCAAATAACTAATTGTAATTTTATTACCTAATCCCTGACAATTCCAACATAACAACTTTATAATCATAAAATATCCTTCATGGAGCCTTTATCTTGCTCATTTGCCTTCCCCGCTTTGGGATTAAGAGTCTTAGGCGTCTTCCTAGGTGATTTTGTACCCACCAACGCCAATTTCCTCGCACTAATACCCCGCAGTCGTGTCGTGTTTCGAGACTCCGTCTTTCCAATTACCGGTTTAGCCTTCCGATTTTTAACCACTTTTGCAGAATGTACTTTTTCCACCGAATCTGCATGGAAGTTAACTTGTACCAGGTTTGTCAACTCCTGTTGACTATGCAAATCATCAACCAACTCCAATTCCGCCAACACCGCGACTGTCACTAAATCTGTGAAGTCCTCCTTGACATCTGTGGCTAAGTTATATTTGGGGAAATTGAGATTTCAGGTTAAAAACGTTCAGAGTTGGAATCATGCTTGAAGGTGGACTTTGGAGAAGTTTGAAGCATTTTCTGGTATTCTCCATGAGAGGAAGGATTGATCGATCAACACAAGGATCGATCGATCAATGCTTTAACAAGGAATACACGCACGATCTGAAGAACGACTTGGCTTCTGAGAGATCGACTCAATATCCAAAGATCGATCGATAAACACAATGATCGATCGATCGATGCCCTTCGAAGAAACCTAATTTCACAATTTTTCAGCTCTTTTTTTGAAACCTATAAATACTCTGTTCCTATTTTATTTTTGGGAGGCGTCCTTGAGCTTTTAAGAAAATTTTTTACAGAAGTTTGAGAGTTTGTAAGCTAGGAAGAAGATCTTTTCACACTTGAGAAGAATTTCTGAATCTTATTTTTATTTATTAATGTAATTTCAGTTTCAGTTCATCATGATTTGCTTGGTTCATTGTTTTATGTCTCAGTAGATCTTAGATCAGATTTAGGGATTCTAGGGTTTTAGAATTCACTGTTAGGGAACAAATATGATTGATGAATATATGATTCTCCTTCTAATTTCACGATTTTTCAGCTCTTGTTTTGAAACCTATAAATACTCTTTTCCTATTTTATTTTTGGGAAGCGTCCTTAAGCTTTTGAAGAACAATTTTTACAGAAGTTTGAGAGTTTTTAAGCTAGGAAGAAGATCTCTTCACACTTGAGAAGAATTTATGAATCTTATTTCTATTTATTAATGTAATTTCAGTTTCAGTTCATCATGATTTGCTTGGTTCATTGTTTTATGTCTGAGTAGATCTTAGATCGAATTTAGGGATTCTAGGGTTTTAGACTGTTAGGGAACAAATAGGATTGATGAATATATGATTCTCCTTCTAATACTTGAGTTTAATGCATAGATTAGCTTGATCCCCTAGTCGATGATTTTAGGTTGTTAACTTTCCAGAAGTTTGTTAAGAACTAGAACTAGATTAGAAGAGCAATTCCTTCACTACCAACGAGAGTATATGCTAGGTTGGATTGTGGGTAATTGAGCATAACCTTAAAGCCTACTTGTAATCTGAAACCAACGAGAGTTAGGATCTTTAGATTATTAGTGGAGGGGTAGATTCAACGAGAGTTGGTTAATCTATATTTATGTTCAAGCTGAGAATATGATCAGGTTAGTTCATGA
Source organism: Lepidium sativum (assembly GCA_023374145.1). Lineage (NCBI taxonomy): Eukaryota > Viridiplantae > Streptophyta > Magnoliopsida > Brassicales > Brassicaceae > Lepidium > Lepidium sativum. The sequence continues at coordinate 29,243 of JAKUCM010000297.1, read as the reverse complement.
ATAGTTTCCCTGACAAGAGTTCTAGCTCCTGAATGAATACCTGATATCCAATTGCTTTAGTTATTTGATTACATTCGCGTTTAAGTTGTTAATATTTACTTCTCTGATTTTGATTGATGTAGCTTGTGATTCGATAGAAGTCAAAAGTGTGATCTGGTTCTCTGAAGAATTCGACCCCAAAATACTATTACGTTTGTTGTGCACTTCAGTAGGATATAGGGTTAAAACTCATTGTATCATCCGCATCAGCCAATGGTTTCCATGGTGCATAGGATACCATCCACCCGTCAAATTAATAGAACCATTGTCTAACACACTACCCATGTCCATTTCAGATTGAAACTCAAACTGAAAACGACCATTGCCTAAATTAAGACCTCGCATACGCCCCACTAAACCCCAATATTGTGGCATTCTAAAGAGAAAGGTGTCCACATTCTGCATCTTGGGATTTAGACATCATCCCATGAGCACCTTAGAACTCCTCGCTAGCAAAGCCGAGTTGTCTATTTTCAGGATCTTGATTTTCAGAACCCTTGGTGGAGACTTAGATATTAAACCCTTCTTAAGAGAACCTATTTGCCACATCACAAACCCTATTGTAATTTCTCTACCTAAGAGTTATAAATTTGCTAAAGTTGAAGAAGGAAACGATGGAAAATAAATGTTAAGCCTTCCCCTTATATAACTCCATAAACCGACTACATATCTAGATCTTAGCCTAGATTCAAGGCAGATAAGCAGCCTATATTCTAGGAATATATAGTCTGTCGATACATGCTTATCTAATTGTATCCAATAGATTAGTTGCCATGTTTGGTTTGTTAAACAACAACTCTTAAACAGAATCCCTACATTTTTGAACAATTGACTTGTTGATAATATCAATTTAAAAAAATCCATAGCAAACCTAATCCACGTCTTGCTTCTAATAATGTTTAGATCTGAAACTGAAGCCTTGTAATTGATAATCTCTAACAAAATTATTGTTGTTACTAACCATTTAAATTGAAGTGCCAGTAGCTCTGCTCCCTCAATTCGCTTGGCAACTACCCCAGCTAGGACCAATAGTACAAACTTGCACCTGCGCAAAGATCTATAATAAGCATCTGTTATTAATAACCACCTATTTAAACACCAGAAAACCATTAGAAATCTGATCTCCTTATCAAAGAGACACTGACACTCCAAACCAATAACACCAATGCGTAATTGCCATCTCGATTCATCATTAAACACAAATCTGTAAAAACAGCTCGAAAAACAATTCTTAAAGACATAAAGGCTCCTCTCTGTCCCTCAGCTTTAACATGACATATTGATTGGATCCTTCTCTTAATGAGACTAGCCACCACTCTTACAACTAACACCCTACTCACTAAATATACTATTCTTTGTAACCCATATCAAATAGTCAAAACCTTCCTAGAATGACTTACAGGAACCCAAAATTGAATTATATGGAATACTTTGTGATTATCATCCATTACATAGGTTCTCCAAGCCCTATGCACCTCCACCATTCTCAGATACACATCACTCACCAGTTCATGTACCCAACTATGTACACAACCAAAACCACACATTCAACCAACCATTGAATTTCTGAAGACCCTTGTTGTCTCCGTAGTCTTCTATAAACCATCTCAATCCCTTGAAAACTTTTTATCAACATGTTTTTTAGTTTTATTAAAATTGGAAAGAATAGAATGTTTTTACTAACCATTGAATAACTTTTCTCATTACCACTTCATGCGAGACTCTGACCGCCATTGACACATCAAAATCCTCAAAAACAGAGAGGACTTGAATCAGAAAATTCATCCTCTTGCAGAGTGAAGTTTGATTGCAATATCCATCTAAATCCCGTGTACAGTCTAAACCACTTATAACCATATGTAGGTAGATAACCCTTGTCATTAACCCTCTAATCCTCAACCTAGACCATTTCTGACAGTACAAGGAACTTGAAAATCTACCCATTGATTCAAAATCTTCCAATACAACAGACTTCAAGCACACTAACACCCTAATCAGGTCTTTATGTACCCCCACCATAACTCTCCCAATTTTGACCACCATAGAAGGCAACCCTATTTGGTTTGATGATACCTCACCATCTAGAGTCACTGGATCATATATGTGAACCAAAATCTCATATGTCGGTATTGTTCTCGAAAACAGACAAGGCAACCGCATTGACCAATAGTTTCTTAAGAAACACCAACCTAGATTATCTATCATAGTCTCACATTGGTTCACATCGGTTAAAACGCGTCTGAAAATAATGTTATCAGACGGGATTTGACCAATCCCCAACAACGCACGCCAGATTATAGTACAACAAAAATGTACATTGAAATACCAAAAACCACTTGCCAATTGACCAAATCGAATCGGAAGGAATACCATTAATAAACAGCAGAAAATGTTACCTCGAACTCCATCTATGAATCTGGAAACGAAGAGAAGCTCCCAGGATCTTGAGACGCCCAAAAATTCCACTACCGATGCGAGAAAACGAAACATCTAGCGCCACTATTTCACCACAAGCAAGAAACCTGTAAACCCGACCTTTCGAAACCTAACCCTTCTCCGCAAGCCGTAAAAAACCCCTCCCACTCCTCTCTAGAACTCCGAAAAGAAGACCTGCCCTAGATCTCCCACAAAATGACACTCAAAACCCCCAAAAACCAAACCCTAGATCTAACCCCGACAACTGAAAGATCTGACCCACCTCGAAGAGAAACCCTCCCAATACTACGGAAAACACCCCCACACTGCCCCTTATCCCGATCTCTGAACCCAAAAACCTAACCCGATCTCCTCCCCCGACGATCTAAATCCCACAAAAGAAACCGTAGAATCTTACCCAACCCTAGATCTACCCCCTGAACCACCTAGAGACTACGCCGCCACCTACCTTCGCTCGGAAACACACCGGAAAACGGAGAGTCTCCTCGATATCGCCAGCAGTGATTACGATCTTACGTACTTGAACAAACATTTCTATCTAATATAATAGCTTAGGAAAATGATAAAAAAAGAAGTTTTAGTTCGGATTTAAATATTATTTTAGAGAATGTGTGGTGGGGTATCCCATTCGGAACCACCTGGCTGTCGTTATATTAATCATTTGAAAATAATACCATAAAATATTCAAAGACTTGACTTTTCATGTGATTTTATTAACTTGGTATTAGAGCCAAGAAAATTATAACCGACAGTTATTATTAATAATGTAATTAACGGTTGTTTGTAATCGAATTTACACATATGAACGTCCCTCCCAATGATCACCGTTTAAGTTTTTCATTTTACCGTTCAGAATAAGGAATTAAAGATTTGAAAATATCAAAGCTTCTCGAGCTTATATTAGCAACGTAATAAGTAAAGTTAGCACAAACAAAACTGAGATGATTTAAGAAATATTTTAGGCGTAATTCCCAGTGACAAAAACGACGTAGTTCTTACAATAACTTTCTTTCTATCTTCGTATGCGCCGGTTACTAGACCTCGCAAGAAGAGCAGAATTTTTATAAATCTCTGTTCAAAAGCTTTTGTTTTGTTCCCATTCTAAATTGTGAGTTTTGGGGGTTGTAAAAACCAAATCAAGAATTTTTTTCAATAAAGTTTTGGCTTTTTTGAGTTTTCTTTGGGAAAAATCTGCATTAATGACTTACCCAAATTTGTGAGCTCTTTACTTCGGTCTTCTCTTTGTTTCTTCCCTTCTTCGTCCACCTTCTTATTCGTCTTCATTCTCCAGATTGTTTTCTAGGGTTTTGTTTCATTGAGCAATGAAGAAGCCTAAACTTGATAACTCGTCTTCACAGAGTCGATTCGGGCTGGTTCAGTTCTTATTAGCACTTATGCTCTTTTACTTTCTCTGCATGACCTTTGAGATCTCTTTCATCTTTATAACTGGGTCCAAGTCCGGGTCTGATGATGGGTCGTCTTCCTCTTTTGCTGACGCATTACCCAGACAGATGGTTGTTAGTGGTGGGGAAGCCAACTGGGTTGTTGGAGAAGAAGACACACATCAAGTTTTCAAGCATCCAAGTCGAGTTCTGGAGAGCAAAATGCGAGTTGTCTCTGAGATTTTCGTCAATGAGAGCTTTTTTCGGGGACAATGGCGGATTTAGCGATGAATTTTCGATATTTCACCAAACAGCGAAGCATGCGATTTCGACGGGAAGGAAAATGTGGAATACACTCATTACGGGTTCAATCAAAGCTGATGAGGCTCCGATCAAGACCCGAACAGAGAAATGTCCGGATATGGTTTCGGTTTCCGGGTCGGAGTTTGTAAACCGGAGCCGAATTTTGGTTTTGCCGTGTGGACTAACGCTAGGATCTCACATTACCGTCGTGGCCACGCCGCATTGGGCACACTCCGAAAAGGAAGGAGATAAGACAGCGATGGTGACGCAATTCATGATGGAGTTGCAGGGATTGAAGGCTGTGGATGGTGAAGATCCACCTCGAATCCTCCATTTCAATCCGAGGATTAAAGGTGATTGGAGTGGGAAACCAGTGATTGAGCAGAATACTTGTTATCGAATGCAATGGGCTCAGCTTTACGCTGCAATGGTCGTGAATCTAGCGGTGAAGACGAATCTGGTATTTGACTTATTTAAATGAATTCATATATATTTTCATTTCAATTGATTATGTGATAGTTTGGACTAGAGTTGACTTAAAAATGATTGTTTTATTTGACCTGGTGATAAGCAATGTTCAATTTCTTTATAGTAAAAGGTTCTTTTTCTTCTTTTATCATGATGAAAAAGATAACAACTTTGTTTGGTTTCTGGGTTTTGTGATAGTTGATGGAGAGGTGAAATGTGAAAGGTGGAAGAGGGAGGATGATGGTGGTAAAAATGGTGATAATTCTGGTGAATCAAAGAGTACGTGGTGGTTAAATAGGCTGATGGGTCCGAGGAAGAAGATGATAGCACATGATTGGCCATACCCTTTTGCAGAAGGGAAGCTATTTGTTCTTACACTTCGAGCTGGCATGGAAGGTTACCACATCAGTGTTAATGGAAGACATATCACATCGTTTCCTTATAGAACTGTGAGTAACTGACGGCATCCACTAAATAATCTTCAGATATTGTTGACGGGATTGTTTAACATTAACCGGTATAATGATTTTCTTTTCTTTTTATCCTTTTTCAGGGGTTTGTTTTAGAGGATGCTACTGGGCTAGCAGTGAAGGGAAACATTGATGTGCATTCTGTATATGCTGCTTCATTACCCTCTACAAATCCGAGTTTTGCACCGCAAAAACATCTCGAGATGCATAGCATATGGAAAGCTCCTCTGTTATCTCAAAAGCCTGTAGAGTTGTTCATTGGGATTCTCTCTGCTGGTAACCATTTTGCAGAGAGAATGGCAGTGAGGAAGTCATGGATGCAGCAAAAGCTAGTCAGATCATCGAAAGTTGTTGCCAGATTCTTTGTGGCATTGGTAAGCACAATTCTTGATAGAGAATGTTGCCTAAACATAAATCACTGGTTTAACTGCATTTGTCTATTTTAACTCATCTTGCAGCATGCAAGAAAGGAAGTCAATGTTGATCTAAAGAAAGAAGCCGAGTTCTTCGGTGACATTGTCATAGTACCGTACATGGATCATTATGACCTTGTTGTGCTCAAGACGGTTGCCATCTGTGAATATGGGGTAATTAGCCAACTAAAATTTCTTCGTTCCTCTTTGTTCTCCTTACCCCTGAGTACTTATTTTATTATATATTCGGGATGTTGTAGGTTAGCACAATGGCAGCAAAATACATCATGAAATGTGACGATGATACATTTGTGCGAGTTGATTCTGTGATCCAGGAAGCAGAAAAGGTAAAGGAAAGAGACAGCCTTTATATTGGAAACATTAATTTCTTCCATAAGCCTCTGCGTACTGGGAAATGGGCAGTGACATACGAGGTATAGATTTTGGAGCAGACTCTAAACGTTTTTGAGCTGAACAAGTAACAGGAAACATGTGGTATTTAGACTTTATGTTGATTTTTCTAAATTGTGAAACCAGGAATGGCCAGAAGAGTATTATCCTCCATATGCAAACGGTCCGGGTTACATCTTGTCATATGATATAGCTAAGTTCATTGTCGATGATTTTAAACAGCAAAGACTGAGAGTAAGTTATCATTTACCCATATGCATATAATTTTTTTGTAGATGACCCATCCAAGAAACATGACAAATGTTTACTTTTAGTGGAATTTAGCATCTATTTCATATGGTCTTGTACATCTTTTTCATTGCAGTTATTTAAGATGGAAGATGTGAGCATGGGAATGTGGGTGGAGAAGTTCAACGAGACTAGACCGGTGGCAGTGGTTCACAGCCTCAAGTTCTGCCAGTTCGGCTGCATAGAAGACTACTTCACTGCTCATTATCAGTCACCTCGCCAGATGATTTGCATGTGGGATAAGCTGCAGAGACCCGGGAAGCCCCAATGCTGCAACATGAGATGACATAACAATGTTTTTTGGCCGGATTTTGGAAACTTTCTGTTAGAAAGGAATATGAAGAAGCAGATGGGAGATTATGGAGCTACCTGTTTTATATCAATGTATATATGGAAACAATATATAATGAATCTACATATAATATATGATGATCGGCATTTGACAAATTGACTGAAAAGTCTATAGTTTTTGCAGTGTTTACAAAATATATAATCCAGCTAGTAATCACTGAAGAAGTAAATTCTCCTGTGCTTTAGGTATTTGGCAAGCTGGGATGGTGTGGTACTTCTTCAACATCCTTACCAAGATGTGGATTAAGATCCATTTCAGGTAATCTTTTCATTTGCATCCTAACATTGGCGCTTCATTTGTCAAGATGCTAAACTAATGTATAGCTTGGACCTTGTTTCTAAACTTGGCTAGTTAGTGGTATATCTTCGCAAGAAAATTAAGACTACAGATTCCTAAATTAGCGTAGTTCTGAGGGAAATAAAGTGAGACAGAGAAAGGTTTATAGTGTTGCTAGTAATATAGATCCTGTGCTTAATAAAGTTTGAAAACCTGTGCGTATGAACCATACATAAATGTAAATGTTGTGTGACAGGATGCACAAGCAGAGTGGCAGCACTCGATAATTAGAATATAATAGATTTGGACATTAAAATAAAGCCATCGCTATGTGATTGTACTTGGTTGGTAAAATGAAGTAATTGAAAAATCCTAGTTTCAGAGACACCAGTTTTGACTCACCTGTCAGCCATCAAGATAATTACGAGGCCTAATAACTCCATTCTTCCCTCACTCACTCAATTATATATACACACAGAGAGACTTGTAATCAGATCAAGTAAAACCAATAGAAAACATGGCTCAGAATGATTCAGTTAAAGTGATAGGTTCTTGGTCAAGCCCTTTTGCCCTTAGGGCTCGAGTGGCTCTACACTTGAAATCTGTTAAGTACGAGTACATCGACGAACCTGATGTTCTTAAGTCAAAGAGTGAACTCCTTCTCAAGTCTAACACCATCCATAAGAAAGTCCCTGTCCTCATCCATGGCGACGTCTCCATCTGTGAGTCCCTCAACATCGTTCAGTATGTTGACGAGGCCTGGCCTGCCCAGCCTTCCATCCTTCCTTCTCAACCTTACGATCGTGCGTCTGCTCGGTTTTGGGCTCAGTATGTCGACGACAAGGTAATCGAGTTTAGATTTCAGTTTCATGGATCCTATTACACATGCTCTGTTTTGCTTGTCAAAGGTTGATACTTTACTTTTTGAGTCAAACTAAAAAGCTTGGATCTTTACATTTAAACATATATCTGATTGATTGAACTATGATCTGATTTTGATTGTCAAAGTTTTCAAGTGGAGCTAGTAAAAAAAGTTTCGATCTTGTCATTCGAATATAAATCTGATTGAATCGAGATCGGATTTCAAAACATGGTTATTCGATTGGTTAACAAATTCTGGATGACTCCACAGAGAGATTTCTAAGATCACAAACAGATTTTAAGTCAACTCAAAGAGTTTACGTCATTTTTGTTTGTTTGTTTGTATTATTGATGCTAAAGAGTTTTATGTTATGTGTACGAAACAGTGTTTTGAGTCGTTGGATGCGGTGGCCGGAGCAAAAGACGACGAAGGAAGAATGGCGGCAGCGGGAAAACTGATGGAGTGTTTGGCAATACTGGAAGAGACGTTTCAGAAGATGAGCAAAGGATTAGGGTTCTTCGGAGGCGCAAACATTGGTTTCGTCGACATAGCATGTGGAAGTCTTTTGGGTCCGATCTCTGTGATCGAGGCGTTTGCCGGCGTCAAGTTTCTCCGGGAAGAAACAACACCAGGGTTGATCCAATGGGCCGAGAAGTTTAGGGCCCATGAAGCTGTTAAGCCGTACATGCCAACTGTGGAAGAGTTCGTTGCATTCGCAAAGCAGAAGTTCAGTGTTCAATGATCTGTTTGCTTCTCAAGCTATGTGTGGGACAATAAATAAATGACGATGTTGCCTTCTCTGTAATTTGCCAAAATATATGTATTTCACTTGGACTTATCCTTCTTCTATCTTAGAATTTTCAAATCAAGTATCGTTTTACATTTTTCTCTTTGCGACCACGGGCTTTTATACCATTAATATTGAATCCACTTTGAGATGAAAAGCCTACAATATAATAATAGTCACGAGTTTACTCTTTCACACTTTGAACTAGAAAATCTACTCTATAATATTTAATATACGAGAAATATAATAAATAGAGAAACCACTATATACACGCCGAAAAATCATCTAGGTAGATAGAGAAAGCTGACCGATTTTTCTTGGGCTCTCTAGCATCTTCAAAAGTTTCGAATAATCTGATGCGTAGTCCATCTCCAAATTTTTTAACTCGATCATGCTCACAACTACCCACAAGAACACCTCAAACTCTGCAGACTCACAAACTTCTCATGATTGCTCTAGTTCCTATACACACAATCATGTCTTTATATCGGGAAAGCAAAACCAATCTAATTTCCAAGATTTATCAATAAAACACTGGTATCCCGTAAACGCTGAGGCGGTTAACATCGGTCTAGCTAACACCTCACAACACGCTCTAGTCCTCACCCCATTCTTGAGGGCCTGGTCCGATTCTCTTTCTTGGACTAAAACCCAATCATTTCTTTTCATCAAATCCCTTTTTCATTAAAATTGGTTTCAGTTTGTTAATTTGGTGAAAAGACATTAATTGACATGCAATCGTAGTCCTTATTTCTAGTCAAAAGTTAAGAAATATAGGACGGAGCATAATTATTCGTTATTTGGTTCGTGATTTAGTTCGTATTTAGTATAAAAATTTAAATATTTAATGTAGTCAAATATAGTAATAACTAACTTAATTATATTATTATAAGTATTTGTCAAATAACAAATATTAATACTCGGTTTGTTAATATTTACTCATAACATCTAATAATTATATATGTTTTGAAATTAATTTTACTCTTAAAAAAATCCAAATAATAATTAAAACTAATATTTAAATCTTTATCACAAATATTCTACCTAAATTCCCAATTATTTCATAAAACTTTAAATAATTATATTAAAATATAATTTATGTTGATGTTTACGCTTAAAATCAAATTGATCTAAAACATATGTTACAATGTTAGATTTAAACTATGAATTGAACCTTGTCTATCTAAATTTTGATAGGAAAAACTTATAACTTTGATCAATTAATAAATTAGGTCAAGTACTTTGTAAGTATTTTTTATTTTTTGTAAATAGGCTTGGGCATTCAGGTACTGTTTCGGTTCGGGCCGGGTCTTTTCAGGTTTCAAATTTTTGAGATTCGGATTTTCGGGTTTAGACATATAAAACCCGTTCGATTATTTTAGAATTTCGGATTAGGTTCGGTTCGCTATATTTTGGATTTGGGTTGGGTTTGATTTTTTATAAAATTTCCTGTTTCGAGGCGAATACGGATTGAATTCAAGTATTTTTATTTAAATCTATTTTAAAAACTGAAAAATTGTTAGAGAAATCATAATTTAATTTTAAAAGTTGAATACAATATAACCTTTTTAAATTAATATGCACTAAAACTATTATAAAATAATATAATTTTATGGTTCCAAATTAAATTTTTGTTTCAGTTAGTATATTCATAAATTAATAATGTCTATATATTAATAAAAAATATTATTTTAGTGTAGTCACAATATTATTAATTTATAAAGATTTAACTGCATTTTAATTTTTTCATTCGATTTAATCGAAATTGATTAATATATTTAGATTTATAATTATAATTTTGAAAACTTTGGTAATTTTGAATATATATATATATATATTATTTTAAAATATGTGATATATTTTAGGTATATCGGGTACCTATTCGGATTTTGGTTTCCACCCGATCAGGTTTGGTACCCAAACTTCCAAGATGTAAAATCCGTTCGCGTATTTTGCTTTGGGTCCTCTTATTACAGTATTGGGTTCGGGTCGGGTTTTGGATTTCATATATTATGTCTAAGCCTCATTTATTAAATACTTGCTAAAATTTAGCAAGTAGGTAATTTAAGCTATGCAAATATAAGTATTAAATTTTATTATTTGTGCAAAGCAAACTAAATCATGAAATTAGTAAATATTCGGTTCTTGTCCACCCCTAAAACATATATACTTAAAATTAACAAAACTAAAACAAATGAAAAGACTATATATGCCTTTCAATGATACATAGATCCCGATAGCTTCTGGTCGTGATTGACGGGTGGATGGTATCCATTTCACCATGGAAATCATTGGTTGATGCGGATGATACAACGAGTTTTAACCTTATATCTTACTGCAAGTGCACATCAAACATAATAGTATTAAGGGGTCGAATTCCTCAGAGAACCAGATCACACTTTCGACTTCTATCGAATCGCAAGCTATATCAATCAAAATCAGAGAAGTAGATACTAACAACTTAAACACGAATATAATCAAATAACTAAAACAATCATATATCGGGAATTCATTCAGGAGCTAGAACTCTTGTCAGGGAAACTATCAGGAACTAATTTGATCATATTCTCGGCTTGAACATGAGTCTACCCCTCTACTAATAATCTAAAGGTCCTAACTCTCGTTGGTTTCAGATTACAAGTAGGCTTTATCACTTAGTTTCAATTACCCACAATCCTACATAGCATCAACTCTCGTTGGTAGTGAAGGAATTGCTCTTCTAATCTAGTTCTAGTTCTTAACAAACTTCTGGAAAGTTAACAACCTAAAATCATCGACTAGGTGATCAAACTAATATATGCATTATACTCAAGTATTAGAAGGAGAATCATTTATTCATCAATCCTATTTGTTCCCTAACAGTGAATTCTAAAACCCTAGAATCCCTAAATCCGATCTAAGATCTACTTAGACATAAAACAATGAACCAAGCAAATCATGATGAACTGAAACTGAAATTGCATTAATAAATAGAAATAAGATTCAGAAATTCTTCTCAAGTGTGAAGAGATCTTCTTTCTAGCTAACAAACTCTCAAAATTCTGTAAAAATCGTTCTTCAAAAGCTCAAAGACGCCTCCCAAAAATAAAATAGGAAAATAGTATTTATTGGTTTCAAAATAAGAGCTGAAAAATCGTGAAATTAGGTTTCTTCGACAGGCATCGATCGATCGATCCTTGTGTTGATCGATCGATCTTTGGATATTGAGTCGATCTCTCAGAAGCCAAGTCGTTCTTCCGATCATGCATATATTCCTTGTTAAAGCACTGATCGATCGATCCTTGTGTTGATCGATCGATCCTTCCTCTCATGGAGAATACCAGAAAATGTTTCAAACTTCTCCAAAGTCCACCTTCAAGCATGATTCCAACTCTGAACGTTTTTGACCTGAAATTTCAATAAAACACAGACGAATTCCCCAAAAATAACCGTAATAATGAGCTTAAAACCGACAAAATATTAGGAACATCAATTCCCCACAGACTTAGCTTCTTGCTTGTCCTCAAGGAAAAAAAGAAAGACTGTAGGAACATCACATATCATCAGACAAATGACTCTCTCCAGATCCTGCACATCAAGTCGAGAGTGATCACAAGAATATTACTTATCAAAATCGAGACCACCTTGTACTTCCCCCAGACTTAGCAATCATAACAAATCTCGTGTCACAATTTAAAACAAACAATCAGATTCCCCACACTGACTTCCTAATAAATCCAAGTGCCGTCTCATTTAAGGGAATATCGATCAAGAGGCGAAAAGTTCCTACTTCCACTCTCTAAACTACCTTCAATCTGATTCCATCTCTCTCTTTTCATAGTACCAATTCTTTCCAGTTTTGCTTAGGGTATCCTTTTTAATTACTTGACTGATTCTTTGGTAACTAAAGAGTATACATGAGTTGCTTCATTGGAGTTTCCTTCAGTAAGCTAATTAGTAAAGTGAAAATGATTACGTCATTGGATGTATCCTCAGAAACATCCAATTCACTTTAAAAATTCGCAGCGTCATTGGGAAACTTTTACCCTAGGCTAACTTCATGCAAAAACTTAGATCGAGTACCATCAAAATTTTTGGCTTAAAATGTCTGAAAATGATGAAGAGAGAAACAAAACAAAACTTATAAGGAACATCTTTCATTGAGTAAAGAGAAGGAACATACCTGATGTATTACCAATTCCCTTGACGAGAGGATTAAGTCAGGTTAGGTGTGAAATCAGCATGAAATCCCCTGAAAGTTGAGATGAATGTGCTCTGAAACTGAGTGTTGCTTTGTCTTTAGGTTTTCCAATAGTCTGATCGATTCATGACAAATGCAAATCAAGCGATACTGAGTCCATGATAATGCTGAGAAAATAAAAAATCAAGTAGTCTGATGTCAGTCTCAAAAGCTCAAAATACAGAAATAAATGGAAGAAATAGTTTGAAAAATCGAGAATGCAAAATGAACAAAACAGAAAAATGCATTAGTCAATAAATGATCTCCCCCACACTTACTTTACACTGTCCGAGTGTAAAAATAAATAAAAAAGAAGACATAAAAATGCATAAGAAACAAAAGAAAGCAAAAAGAAATAGTCTAAAATAAAATGAAAAAAAACTGAAACAAAGGTAAGAAGTAGCCAAGAAGCTACTCAGGACTCTGGCTATCGCGGTCGCCAGGTGCTCTGCGACAGCAAGGAAAGCAACGCTCCAATGACAGATCATCCTCATCATCATCATCATCATCAGACTAATGTCCAGCAACATCTGGTCGGCTAGTAGGCGCAATAGGCATATAGACATGCTCATCGCGATCAGTTGCAGGTGCAGTCATACAAAAAGAAGCTGGGATCTTCCTCAAAGCATCCCAAATGGTCCGCTAAATTGATCTCTTCTCTTCTCATTCTCGACTTGCCACTCTCTAAACTATTGATCCGTAAAGTTTGGTGAGTAATGAGGTAGTCCGAGTTCCTCCTCAGGAAACTCAGGAAGCAAAAACCGAAAAGGTTGATTAGCTGGAGCTGGAGGTACAAACGAAGCTGAAGTGAAAGCTCGAGCTCTCCTAGATCGGGCGTATGGTGCAGCTTCCTTCTCCTTAAGCTTTCCGGAAATCTCAGGATGTGACAAATCTGGCCGGAACTCCACGTTCTCTCTGAGGTAACCGAAGTGATGTGAGGAGCTGGAAGGATGACATACATCATCTGTGGTGTGTCATCGAAGAAAGTCCACTGCTTATTCTCCAAAAAGTATCCAAATCTGTCTAAGGCAACTGTATCGATCAAATCAATCCTCTGCACAACCTCTGTCTGACTGAGATCTAATCCATGAAATCTGAAAATCGGTGTCAAGAGACTACCAATCGGCTCAACTAGTCCCTTCCTCGGGTCACCTATAAATGTGCGCTTAATCAGCTCATTAGCAAATAGATACCCCCAGTTGATGTTCAAAGGGGAACCTGTAGCATAAGTAGGATCTTGGTAAAGATCTGGTACAAAAGGATAGATGTCCTCGTGCAAGTACTCCAGCTGAGATTTGGTGACACTGTCTGACTCTTCCTTAGCTAGAATGGTCGACCCAATATTCTTAGCAACTATCCTAATTGCAGGATTCCTGATGTGAGTAACTTTTGAAGACTTACCCTGATACCCATCACCAGACAACAAGTACCACAATGCATTCTTCGGAGGAGAGTTCTTCGATGGTTTCTGTCAAATTGCATATTCATCAAAACCATAAACCTGACACACTCCTGAATGGTGATTGTATAAAGAGCTCCATTATATAAGTACGTGAGATAGTGAACATAAACCAGACTGTGAGGATCATCACTCATATGTTGATCACATGTCGCTAAGAACTGTCTAACGACCTCCGGAAAAAGTGGATAAGAATCAAAACAGAACTTGGTCAAACCAAGATTATCAAGCAGCTTAGTAACATCTTCAAGAATCCCCATCCGATGCAATGTCTCACGGCAAAGAAACTTCGTTGGAATCAAAGTGTTAGTGAGGAGTTTATCATAGAAGCTTTCCTGAAAGCTCTTCCAACCATCTCCTTCCTTTCTATTCTTATATGCTGCCGTAGTCTTGACAAAAGAAGGAGTATCTCTGCTAGCTACATTATCAACAAAATATGTCTGTTCCGGTCTCAGCCAAGGCATACGCTCACCAAGCTGTCCATATCTAGGCGCATCGCTGTTGCGACGTCTGACCACGCTGAAGACTCAAAGATGCTCAGACCTTTTTCGTAGGCTTCTTAGGATTAGTAGTCGATCTTCGAACCATCTACAATGAAAGAACAATGACATAACCGAAAAAAATGAGTTTGTGATCGAGAAAATTCACAAAATTTTGATAAGTCAGGTATACAAATGATCAGTGGTTCGATTGCTTATTCATTTAAACGAGATCAACATCCAACAATGCATCAATCGAACTACAATCATCAAGATCAAGCCTAAAAATTTTGAAATTCCTCTAGAAATTCTCCTTCAACCTAACAAGCAATCTCTAATTGAAATTCAATGATCCAAATAGCAAGAGGAAGTCAAATTCATGTAAGAATAAGGCATATGCATCAGTTAATCAATGAAAATCAACAAGAGAGCAAGGCCCTCTTTACCCAATTCAACTTCCAAAATCGGACAGAAAATTCAAATTTAGAGAATATACCTTTCCTAATCGAAGTAACGAACCACATAATCAGATAGATGGTGAAATTCTAAGCGATTAGGCTTTTGAATCGTTAAAAACGGATGAAAACTGAGAGAGAAATCGAGGTTTGAAATTTTCCGGAATAGAAATAATGAAAAGTTGCACGATTTGAAACCGTTCTGCGCCTTTAAATAGACGAAAATGAGTCAATGATCGATTGATCCTTATGTTGATCGATCGATCTGTGCTCTCGAGAGCAAAGAACGATCGATATTTACCTTCTAAATCAGGCGATGGATCGTGCGCAAGTTAGTTTCCTTTTGCTCGATCGATTCGAACTTTACAAGTCTGGCGATAGTTCGTGCGCTTCTTCTCATCTTATCAGTCGATCGATCCATAATTCTTGAGTTGTGCAATGAATCGTGCGGTCTTCTACTGTTCCATTGCTCGATCGATCTTTTCTGTAGCATGTCTTGCTCTGGATCGTGCGGCAGTCATATCTCCTTTAATTAGTCAAGCTATGCTTGTTCGGTCGGGCAGCAGATCATGCGCAAACCTATTATGTGTATTGATCGATCGATCGTTGAGTGGATCGATCGATCGTTGAGTGGATCGATCGATCATTGCTTTCCGACAACTTCCTACTTTGAACAAAAACACAAAAACAAAAACGAATGCAAACTAAAAGAAAAACGAAAAAAAAACTACTTAATAATGGGTTGCCTCCCACTCATCGCTCTTTTACTATCATTAGCTTGACTCGGATGACATTCAGATGGCGGAACCGCTTGAGGGAGGTTTGCTCATCCTCAGACACTAATCTCCTCAATGATGAACTTCTTCAACTGTTCATCTTTCTTGTGGATTGTCCTTTCTGAAGCATCCAGCATTGCAACAATTCCATCTCGGCATATCTCTTTGACCGTGTGGATTCCAGAAGTATCAAAGCCAAGACTACCTCCAAAAACTTTGATAACAAAACCTTTAGCATCATAATTGCAGAATTTGTCAAGACGATAAAGGATACAAGTGTCTTGATGTTCGACTGAGTTCTTCTCCTGTTCACGGAGCAACCCATACTCCTCATCACAATCACTGTCTTCTTCACTATATACTGCAACCTAAGTCAATGATTCAGAGCTCACTTGCTTCCTTCCATCATCTCGAATCATCCCACAGAAATTACGCGATGAAGCTCGAATAGGATATGAAACATCCTTGTCCACGTTCTACAACACAACTCTTTGACTTAGCAGTGTTGAGGAATGACCTTTCCAATAAGATCGGAACAACTCCTTCTCTTGTCATATCAACAACAGTAAAGTCTGTAGGGATTTTGCAATTCCCAACCAGAAGAGTGAAGTCAACAAGTCTTCCTCTAGGTATCTTAGAAGATGCATCTCCAAAAGAAACCGATGAGTGATGCTCTTGCATTAGTTCAATACCGAGTTTCTGCATAGTCTCCAAAGAGATCACATTGATACTAGCTCCAGAATCACATATGGCATCGCTGAAAACTAGCTGTCCAACTCGACAAGGTATAGTGAACTCTCCTTGATCTTTTATCTTCACAAGCTCTTTAGGGTATGGAATAGGAGAGTTGTACATACTCTCAACTGAACTCCCTACTTCAGACCACATTGCAAGATTCCTTGAGATTCTTCTCAACTTTTCTAGGTAAAGCTCCTTGTGGACGTTTAATAGCCTCACCAATATGAGCAACTTGAGTGTCTAGCTTCTTGATATGCATAGAAACTGACTCAAACTTCCCATTCAGACCATTGTAGATGCTGTCCATCTTAGCATTAAGCTCCCTTGTTGTCTTTTGTTGCTCAACAGCAGGTTGCTGAATCAAGGCCTTAATCTCTTCGTTTGATGTTCCTGAAGTTGCTGCTGAAGGTTGTTGCTGCATCGGCGGTGGTACCTAAGGCTTATATGGCCTTTTCCAGTTACTTCCTCCTGCATTCGTAACAAACGGCTTCTGATTACCCCATCTCTGACCTAAATTCTGAATGAATGGCTTTCCCTGAAAAGGTGATCCTTGAGGCAATGTGGGTGCTAGAAAAGTAACATCGTGAGGGTTCTCGACGTTAGTGCTCCTGTAGGAAAGGTAGTTCGGGTTTTGCTCCCTGTTCTGCTAGTTAACATTATCGACCTCCCTTTAATCTTCAGAACTAACCGAATCATCCTGAACCTAAGCCACTTCTCTGCTGTCCTCAATTTGATTCACACTCCTCTGATTACCCTGATATGCTCAGATCTGAATATCCAACTTTTCACCAATGTCATCAATCCTCTGAATCTCCACACTGTTCACCTTCCTAGTTCGATCATATTTTGTGACAATGACTACCAGAACTTGTTGCCAAGTTATCAATCAGAGTGAAAGCTTCATCCCTAGTGTTAGTTATAAAGTCTCCATTGCTGGCAGCATTCAGGGAATTCTTGTACTCCCACTCGATTCCACTATAGAAAATTTTGAGAAGTTGCTCATCCGAGTACCCATGGTGGAAAATCTCGCTGATACTCCTTGAAACGTTCCCATGCTTCATTCAGAGATTCTCCAGATGTTGCTGAAACAATGAAATCTTGCTCCTGAGAGCTGCAATCTTGGACTTAGTGTAGAACTGATCAAGAAACGCTGCTCGAACCTGAGCCCATGTGGTGAGTGATCTTGGAGGTAATGAACGCAACCACCTAGAAGCTCTGTCTGCGAGTGAATGATGGAAAAGCTTACACTTCACATAATCAGCATGTACACCATTAGAGCTTGTGGTGCCACATATGTCTTCGAAATTCTCTACGTGATCCATTGGATTCTCGCCTGGAAGTCCATTGAAGACATACTGTTTAACCAACCCAATAAGTTGAGGTTTGATCTTATAACCAACCCAATAAGTTCCTAGAAAATGGACCAAGCAAATCATGATAAATTGAAACTGAAATTGCATTAATAAATAGAAATAAGATTCAGAAATTCTTCTCAAGTGTGAAGAGATCTTCTTTCTAGCTTACAAACTCTCAAAATTCTGTAAAAATCGTTCTTCAAAAGCTCAAAGACGCATCCAAAAAATAAAATAGGAAAATAGTATTTATAGATTTCAAAACAAGAGCTGAAGAATCGTGAAATTAGGTTTCTCCGAAGGGCATCGATCGATCGATCCTTGTGTTGATCGATCGATCTTTAGATATTGAGTCGATCTCTCAGAAGCCAAGTCGTTCTTCCGATCGTGCGTATATTCCTTGTTAAAGCACTGATCGATCGATCCTTGTGTTGATTGATCGATCCTTCCTCTCGTGGAGAATACCAGAAAATGCTTCAAACTTCTCAAAAGTTCACCTTCAAGCATGATTCCAACTCTGTACGTTTTTTACCTGAATTCTCAATAAAGCACAGACGAATTCCCCAAATATAACCGTAATAATAAGCTCAAAACCGATAAAACATGAGGAACATCAGGTGCATGTAACAGTCTTCAAACTTGTTTAGCAAGCAAAGCTTGGATAAAGTTTTCTATGTCTCTAAAGCTCAAACCACCATTTTCCTTAGATTTGCACATTTTTTCCTAAGAAACTGAGTGAATCTTCTTATTATCTTTACCGTTCCACCAAAAGGTTGTGATGACACTTGTCAATTGCTTGCATCAAAATTTTGTGAGTCTAAAGCAAGACATGGTATATACCGGAAGTGCCAATGCAACATATTTAAAAAAAATCTTTTTACTTCGTATTGATAACATCTTTGCGTACCAACTACTTAACTTGCTTTTCAGCCGTTCAGTGATGTAAAATATAATATCCCTTTTGAACTTTTGAAACGTTCAGGGAGTTCAAAATATTGCTCATCACCACCCTTTTGAGTTATGCCAAGGTAGAGTCTGAGTATCCTTTTTGAGATAGGATCAGTTTTGCTGCCATATGTTTCTGCAGATTCGTTGAAGTTAATAGCTTGTCTTGAGGCGTCCCCATGTAGCTTCAAGCATCTCAAGAATTTTGTGCCTTCTTTAAAGGTAGATCGACAGAGAAACAAACTGTCATCAACAAAAAATAAATTGTTGTATCGCAGGACAGTTTTTAATTAATAAGATTCCGGTTATTCTGCCTTTTTCCTTGACTTTCCTCATCACATGTGTCAGCACTTCGGCACACAAAATAAAGATAAAAAGGGATAAAGGATCTCTTTGGCGGAGCTCACTTTCTGACTTGATAAAACCTTGTAAGGTGCCATTGAGTAAAACTGAGTATGAAACAGTTCTTATACATTCCATAATCCATTTGATCCATACTTGATCAAACCCCATCTTTTGGAATAATTCTTTTCAGAACGACCATTCTACTCGGTTATACGCCTTTGACATGTCTCTTTTTATCGCCATGAAACCCTCATTGCACCGTGAATTGGTATGTAAAGCATGAATCATTTTGTGTGCTAGTAAGACATTGCCTGAAATGAGGCGCCAAGAGACGAAAGCACCTTGTGACTTTGAGACCAGGCCTAGGAGACACTTTTTGAGGTGATTGCTCATAACTCGTGAAAGTATTTTATATGCAACACACCATAAACATATCGGCCTTAAATCTATCATCTTGGTTGGATTTCTTGTTTTTGGTATGATGCAGATTTGTTTGTAGTTCGAGTCCTTTGAAAGTGAACTTAAAAACTCTTTAACTTATCTCGGAAATTTATCACCTACAAATTCCCAATAAGACTGAAAGAATACTTCGGTCATACCATCAGCCCCCATGTGCTTTGTTTGCTTTTATGCTAAAAGCAGCTACTTTGATTTCTTCACTCATCACTAGTTTTGTTAAATTCATGTTTATTTCAGCTGTGACCCGCGGTTGCATACCATCATGCAATTCTCTCATCGTTCTGAAATAATCGATCGCTATTGAACTTTTTGATCATTCCATGTAATGCTCGACACCATCTGAATTGATAAGATACACAATTGTGTTTTGTGCTCTTCGTTTTTGAACACTTCTATGAAAAAACTTGCGTTTTGATCTCCATTCTTTAGCCTGTTCTTTCGAGATTTCTGTTTCCAAAAAAGTTCCTCATTTTTGTAAGCTTGAGACAAGCTAACTTTAAGATCACATGCTATTCTTCTATCAGGTTGTGTCTTGCTTTCTTCTGCATCAAGTTTTTCCTTAAGGTTATGTATTTTTGATCAAGAGTTGCACTCAGCTCTTCTTTTCCAGACAACAAGATCCTTCCTGCATTGCTTCAGCCTATCCATGAGAGAAGCCGATTTCGCTCGCCCTTGTCTCTCCCAGCTGTGTTATTATATACTTTACACCATTTCTCGAGAGCTGTCGTACGATCTAAGATGAATTTTCCCATTCTTTGTATAGTTTCTCCTACAAATATTAGAAGTATAGACATATGGTCTGAACCAATATGTTCAAGATACTCACTATGCATTTTTGGCCACATCTGAAACCAAGCCGTAGTATGCCGCCCAAGAGAAACAATTTCCAATATGCTAATTCTCGCATCAGCCACAATCTGATATTATATTGCAAAAGGGGAAGACAAATTGTTGAAGCTCGCGTTGGACTACCCATCTTATCATTATTGTCAACAATCTCATTCAAGTCCCTAATAACTAACCAAACATCATTTCTACTGCTCCCAATAGTAACCAAATCATCCCAAACAATTTGTCTTGGATTCCTTTCTGGGTCACCATACACATACAAAATAAAAGAACTTCGTTGATCCCAATCTAATTTTTACATCTATGATGTTTTTATTTGAAGAAAGGACCATGTCATTATATGAAGGCTTCCAAAATAATACTAGGCTACTACTTAAACCAATTGGATCAACAATATGTGAATTATCATAACCTAAATAATCTTGTAAATGAGAAACAAAAGTACATGAGTTTTTTCCATCTCCGGAGGAACATGAGATCTGGGGAAATGGTCACATCTCATTCTACATGAAGATCTAAATTGTCACATCATTTTCTAAACTTTGATAGTTCCAGCTTAATAGACTCATTTCAACATAAACATGTTATGCGCTTTGCAATCGTATCTTTTTCCTTTTTTTTTTTTTTTTTTTTTTTTCCTTTTTTTTCCTTCTCTTTTTCTCCTTTTCCGCTTTTTTTTTTTTTTTTGAAAAAATGTTTTTTATTAGATTTTTACAAAACAAAAACAAAAGCTAACACTTGTCTAAACATTTGATCGACCTTATCTAGAAGAAACGAGATAATTAAGATAAATAGAAAAGAAAAACAAAATAATTGGAGGAAAAGTAAACCTGATGATAATGCAAGAAAATTGGGTTAGGTCTTGGAAGAGGAGAAACGAAGTAAAGGGGGTTAATGGTGTAAAACTGAGCAAAATTTCACTAAAGTCATTTACAAGAGAAATTAGTAAAGAAAAATGAAACTCTGTTCTTATGGAGGATAAACAGGAAATTTATGACGGTGATAGATCCTAAAGCAAAAATAATATAGAAATTACAGTGATCGGAGTTAAATCGGATGTTAAAATGAAGCTCAAGAAATTGCCATTCATTAAACAACAATTCCAATAACTCATCCTCGGATCTCCTAAACGGAATCCTCCGAGAAATAATGAGATATTCTTAAGTTCTGAAAATGGAAGAAACCGTAGAAACACAATGAAAAACGACGATGATAAACTACACTCTCTTTCTTCTCTGTTATAAAACCGAAAGTGAGCATTATTAAGAATTTGCACAATAGTCCTTTCTTGTCTTAGTTTGATGCTTTAGTCCCCACTTATCTCTGTCTTTAGTCTTGATGCCTTAAGTCTTAAATGCTATATCAAATCCCCCCTGCGTAAAAGAACCTTGACCTCAAGGATTAAAGTTTGGAAACTTCTTGTTCAATAAGAAGAGTATTTCTCAAGTAGCTTCTTCCTCCGGTAAGTGACTCCATTTGACAAGAACCATAGTAGTAGCCCTGCCTTGGCGTTTTACCATCTTGCGTTTTAAAATCTTCTCGGGTTCCTTCTCTAAAACATCATGAACCAATGTACATAGCTGTGTGGAAGTAGGAGAGCGTTACCTACTAAAACCTTGAGTTGTGAAACATGGAATACCGGATGAACAAGGGAGGAAGATGGTAAGTCTAATTTGTAAGCAAACTGTCCACATTTATCCAGAATCTTATATGGGCCAAAGTATTTGGTGCTAGCTTTTGATTACCCTTAATCACAACTGATTGTTGTCGGTATGGTTGTAATTAACGTACACGAAATCTCCGACCTCGAAGGTTCGTTCAGTCCTATGCTGATCCGCGAACACTTTCATTCGATGCTGAGCTCGAAGTAAGTGGAATTTCAAGATTAACAGCATACTCTCGCGTTCTTGAAGGCTGCGTGCTACGACTGCCACTTTAGACTCACCTGGTAGATAGGGTAAGTGAATGAGAGGTGCCTGACCATACACGGCTTCGAAGGGGGACATGTTAATCGATGTGTGGTGTGTAGAGTTGTACCAATAATCTGCTAGGAGAAGCCACTTACTCCAAAGGTGAGGGCGATCCTTGTCATGCAGCGTATGTACGTTTCAAGACCTCTATTTACCACTTCCGTCTGGCCGTCGCTTTGAGGATGATAGGCACTTGAGTATTGGAGTTGAACACCTTGTAAGGAGAACAATTCGGTCCAAAACTCACTCAAGAACACATAGTCTCGATCACTGACAATGGTTCTAGGACAACCATGGAGTTTAAACACGTTATCCAAGAAGGACTGTGCTACTGTAATTGCCGAGTAAGGGTGCATAAGTGCCATGAAATGTGCAGCCTTAGAGAGTCTATCAACGACTACAAAGATGACAGATTTTCCAAATGACAGAGGAAGCCCATCTATGAAGTCCATAGATAAATCTGTCCATACCGATTCGGGAATTGGAAGAGGTTGGAGAAGCCCCGGGTAAGCTTGAGTATCATACTTGCAACGCTGACAGACCTGGCAAACTGTGGAGGTAAGCTTGGATGTCCTTGGCCATTCCCCTTCCAATAGAACAGAGCTTTAAAACCTTTGATGAGTAGCGTCTCGTCCAGAATGTCCACTAGTACCTGCACAATGCAGCCACTCCAAAAAATTTTCACGGAGGGTATTGTTCTGCGGTATGACAATCTTACTCTTCCTTCTCAATATATCATGTGTCCAAGTGTAGTGTTTCTTGGCGTTCATGTTCTGTTTGAGAGATTCTATGATGGTAGCAACAGTTGGATCATCACTATAATGAGATTGAATCTCTGTCATTAGATCACATTCTAATATTGACATCGCCATATGCAAAACTTCAGAACCTTCTATGCGGGATAGAGCATCAGCTGCGACATTATCCTTCCCTTGTTTATATTGTATCTCATAGTCGAACTCCAACATTTTTTGGCAACCATTGCCGCTGTATAGGCGTGTTTAGTCGCTCTTCCAGAAGGTATTTAAGGCTACGTTGATCGGTTTTGATTACAAAATGCTGAGGGTAGCAAGTAGTGTCGCCACTTCTGCACTGCAAATACCACTGCTAAGAGCTCCTTTTCATAGATAGAGAGTGCCACTTGCCTACCTTTGAGGTGCCTACTGATATATGACAAGGGATGACCATTTTGCATCAATACTGCTCCTATCCCTTGTCTGCAAGCATTAATTTCAACAACAAATGGCTGATCAAAACGTGGTAATGCTAAGACTGGGGCTTCACATAACACTGTCTTCAAAACCTCAAAGGCTGTCTGTGCTTCTTCATTCCAAACAAAGGCATCTTTTTTTGTCAAAGTCGTTAATGGTCTAGAAATCACCCCAAATCCTCAGACAAAGCGTCTGTAGTAACCGGCTAGACCCAAGAACCCTCTGAGTTGCTTCAAGCTTGTTGGAATAGGCCAATCTTTGACTGCTTGTATCTTTCTTGGGTCACTTGATACTCCTTCTTTTGAGATATAATGTCCCAAGTATTCCACCTTACTTGTAGCAAATGCACATTTATTCTTTTTTGCATATAAGTTATGCTGTTTCATTAGACAGAAAACTTGTCATAAATGATCCCAATGCATTTCCCGTGTGGAACTGTATACGAGTATATCATCGAAGAAAATTAATACAAATTTCCGTAGATAAGCCTTGAAAAGCCAGTTCATCAATCCTTGAAATGTACCTGGTGCGTTGGTTAATCCGAACGACATCACTATGTATTCATAATGCCTGGTGTGTTTTAACAGCCGTCTTGTGAATATCCGCAGCTGCCATTCTAACTTGGTGGTAACCGGCTCTTAGGTCGATCTTAGAGTAGATAATGGAACCTCCTAACTCATCCATCAAGTCCTTTATTAAGGGAATGAGAAACTTATCCTTAACCGTCATACCATTTAGCTTCCTATAGTCGACACAAAGTCTCCATTTTCCATCTTTTTTTTTGACTAAGACTATCGGCGACGCGTAGGGGCTACTGCTGTTCTGAATTGTACCATTGGCTAAGAGTTCCTCTACTATCTTATCAAATTCGTTCTTTTGGTGTAAGTTGTACCTGTAGGGACGTTGGTTCACCGGATTGGACCCTTCCAACAAGGGTATAATATGATCAAAGTTTGCTCTTGATGGTGGTAGTGT
The DNA here is from genome assembly GCA_023374145.1 of Lepidium sativum. NCBI lineage: Eukaryota > Viridiplantae > Streptophyta > Magnoliopsida > Brassicales > Brassicaceae > Lepidium > Lepidium sativum. The sequence goes on along the minus strand of JAKUCM010000297.1, from coordinate 4,524 downwards.
ATGTGGTTCTTCAAAAACGTTCTTGAAGTATTTTAAGATACACTCTACTTCTTAGTTAGTCTCTGTCTCATCTGTTTGTACCAAGAATAGACTAACCTGTTCGATGGATTCTGTATGTTCACAGATGTTGATCATTGATAACTGAGCTCCTCGTTCTTGATAAGCGCTTAGTTTCTTAGCCTTAACTTCACGAAAAGACCCCTTCTTGATGCCGTTCAATACTACTTTCTTTTTCTCATACATGAAATTTAACTCCAATGTTGTCAAATCCCATGTGAGTGGTCTGAACTTCTGCAACCACTGAACACCCAAAACTGCATCACAACCTCCCAAATCTACCACCATAAAATCATCACAAAAGACCGTGTTGTGGAACTGCCACACAAATTGGTCTACGCTACCAATAATTCCCAACCTTCCTCCACCTGCAACTGAAGCATGTGACATTCCTGTCATTTTGAGTTCACACCTCAATTTCCTCACTATCTATGCATCCAAGAAATTATGCGTTGATCCTGTATCCAATAGGATGTAGATTGGCTTCTTATTGTGAACCCCTTTAACCCTCATGGTTTGATAGCCCGTTACACCTGTTAGAGCATTAACAGAAATCTGAGGCATCTGAGACAGTCTTCCTTGTCTTCTTCTTCTGTCTCCTTCTCCCTCTCATGTTCTACATCGTCATTATCAACCTCTAAGCAGTAGAGCTGTTTCTTTCTCGGATGAGCCGTTCTGTAATACTCTGGTGTATATTTTTCGTCACACCTATAGCATAATCCTTTGTTTCTCCTCTCCTCCATTTCTGCTTCTGATAGAATTGGTACAAAGGTGGGTTTAGATTTATCCTTAATATATCCCTTCCTTTCCTCTTTGGGTTTCTTTTCCAGGAGGTTGTTTCGTTGGACTGAAGGTGACTCTCCCTTACGTACCAGGCCCCCTCCCACATCTCTAGCATTATAAGGATGTGCAGACTCGTACAATCTTCCCAACAGCAAGTAGTGGCGAATGTCTCTTGGGGGAGAACATGCGAACGTGCATCTGTGTATCACGTCTTAACCCTGCTAGGTAATTACTCAGTAGCTGCTCTGCCGACATATCAACTCTAATTTTCAGTGCTTCAAATTGTTGATGGTAATCGTCGATACCATTTCTTTCGTACAACTTTTTCATTTCAGCGATTGGAGCATCATCTATTAAAACAAACCTCTCCTTCAAACGAATGTTATACCCCAACCCAGTCAGTGAGGAGATACCCATACCCTGACTGCATCAATGACTGATGAAAGCGAGCTGCATAATCATCAAAATGGACAGAAGCTATTTTAACTTTGAGATCATCAGGAGTAGAATCAATGGAGAAAAATTGTTCTGCCTTAAACAACCATTCGCTGTAATGTAAACCATCAAACCTGGGAAATTCGATTTCTACCCATTCTAGACAAGCTGTTGTAAGCATGATTTATTCCCCGAAAAGTTTGAATACATGATGGTGATCCCGATATTTGTTCTTGCAATCTTGTCGCCGGAGATCTAACTGCTTTGAACACCAGACATCGAATATGGTTTATTAATTCCCGGTGATTCCTTGTCAATTTCGGGGTCAATTCAATTGACGGAGCCGGAGTTCACGCTTAGATTCCCTTCCCGCAGTTACTGAACCACATTAAAAACTTCTGCCATGTTATCACTCATATGATTCAGCCTCAAATCTACCTCGGTGTTGTGTTTTCTTTGCTCTTTGTATAAATGTTTCTGCTATTCGAACTGTCGGCGTTGTTCCTTCAAGGCCAACTCGCGTTGATTCGTAATCATTTTCTCAAGTTTCGATGTTAACCTCGTCTGCCATGGAGATCGATCCTCTCTTGCAGCGCGACTTGTGAGCGGTGTGTTAGGTCTCTGTTCTGCCATTGATTCTGAAGAACGTCAAGCTCTGATACCTTTAATATAGAAATTACAGTGATCGAAGTTAAATCGGATGTTAAAATGAAGCTCAAGAAATTGCCATTCATTAAACAACAATTCCAATAAATCACCCCTCGGATGTCCTAGACGGAATCCCCGAGAAAAAATGAGCTATTCTTAAGTTCTAAAAATGGAAGAAACCGTAGAAACACAATGAAAAAACGACGATGATAAACTACACTATCTTTCTTCTCTGTTATAAACCGAAAGTGAGCATTATTAAGAATTTGCACAATAGTCCTTTCTTGTCTTAGTTTGATGCTTTAGTCCCCACTTATCTCTGTCTTTAGTCTTGATGCCTTAAGTCTTAAATGCTATATCAAAAAAAGAGAGAGATGAGATTATGGTGATACAGAGGGCTACGAAAGAAATGATGATCCTTAGTCTCAACCAATTCCTTGTGCAAGGGAATCTAGATTATGAAAATATTTTCTTGCGATACCCGAAGAATTGAATCTTTATTCTAAAAGCTTTCTCAAAAAAAAAACAAAACGCAGAAGAGATCTAAGCCGTGATTAACTGTTTACCGGCAAAACTCATGAAGAATCCGGACAGTTACTCCTATCTAGTTATTGGCGATAAACTTAGCCCTGAGAGTTGCTTCCCTGCCTCCCGAACTTTTCTAGAGAGTGGAAGAGATATTTATTGACTTCCTGTCTCCCCGAACATTAATAATAATTTATAATAGTTTTATTGTGTCAATATTAGATCACTTAGAGTAGCTCCAATGGACCAAATTAAAGGGTTCTTAAGAATAAATGTGAATTTTTATAATAGAAAAATGTTTTCTCAATGAAGAACCGGTTCTTATTGAGGAGCTTGTAGAAAAATTAAGAGACCCTTACGTGTCACATTTTCATTGGAATATGGTCTTACCTCTTTATCACTCGTGTCTTCAAGCGTCTATGTTGGCCAAATATTTCGATTTTCCCACGAAATCTCGTCAATGATCTCATATTTTGTCTAAATCCTGTTGAAGCCTCGAGTTTTTTATTGTCTAGACGCAGCACTGCGGTTGCTGTTAGTTGGGTGAGTCTGTACGAATTACTGATTTGGTAGAGGGAGAGAGACAAAGAGCGAGAGATACAACCAGTCGGATTTAGGTTCTAAGGGTTAAGGGCTCCTCCTGCAACTCCTTTCTGATTTTCCCAGTAATTTTGCTCCATGGAAGAGGATTTTGAGAAATTACTTTTGTAAGATTTTTCATTTTGAAATTTGTTGATTTGGGTTTATTCTCAGATAATTCTGCTTCGAAAGTCATATTTTTTAGTCCAGTGGATACAAAAAAAACTGAAAACTCATGTGTTGTGCACAATTAGCTCGATAGACCCAAAATTGCTGCGGAAAACGAGTGATCTTGAGGTCCGAAAGTTTAAAAGAAAGAGTAAGAGAGCACGAGGAGTGAGGACACGGATTTATAGAGTTCCCCGCCGATTAAACCATCGACGGGTACATCTCTCTTCGGAATAGCTTCCGGAATTCACTAACGCACCTTAACCTGTGTATTTGATTCAGAGCATAGCTCTGTTACATGAGATCGATCCTCTCTCTCTCTACTGTAACTCTCTCTCGAAAACTCTCTCTCACTCTTAAATGAAGAAGCTGGGCCGATGCTGAAACTTGATCCATTAGCAAATCAATTGCTAATGGGCTTAATGGCTCGGCCCATACTCGAAATGAAACGACATAACATGACAAAACTCCACCTTTGTCGTTTCACTTCTCTCATTTCACTCACTTCACTCATGAGCTAACCCTAGCCGCTGTGAAGTTTTCTCTCGAGTGTTCTTCACCTTCTTCACGTCTCTTCTTCTTCTTCTCATCTCTTCCTCTTTCACTTCCTCTGTTGAAAGGGTTTTGATGTCTTACCTGGTCTTGGGTATGAACTTCTATATGCGCAAAGCATCAGTCGTTCGGCTATCATCTTTCTCCGATGACGATTCGACTTTTCCGGTAAGATCCTTAGACTTTTGAGTTTTCCTTAAGTTTTCTGGTACCTGTATGAGAAGATCTTATCATTTATCTGATAGATCTAAAGATCGATTCAACCTCTTTACTTAACCCTCTTTTGTTTTCTCTTTTCCGATGAACACGGTGAGTGGACCTTTGGCGTATCTAAGCTCAAGCTTCAGGAAACCGGTAAGAAACGAAAGACACTTGACTCCTCCTACATATTTCAGATTTACGGAGATAGCTAGGTTTTTTCTTTCTTACCGCCTTTGCTTTCTTAGATCTAACCTTCTTCTGGTTGATTTTGATGCAGCTCTCGATCAAAGAACCATCGTGACCTTTCATCTGACTTTGCATGTAAGTCAGAGACTCTTCAAATTCCCTTTTTTTTTTATTAGATCTGCTACTGACCCATCGTCTTTTCTTTTCTGTTGACCGTGTGCAGGTAACAACAGATGTAGGTATTCCGACATCGACTCTGAATGTCGGAATACTCATATAAGAACTTTTAAGTCTCCACCATTCTCAAAGACTGCATGCACCCTTTGAACTTCTCAGCATGTATGACTTTCGTGAACATATCCGCTGGGTTTATGGATGTGTTCTCCTCTC